>JAADVN010000056.1:0-44031 GCA_023335535.1 Globisporangium spinosum
CGGCCATTTGGAAGGCGTGCGATTTCTCCACAACCATCGATCCAAAGGCTGCACAACGCAATGGATGGCGCCGTAGAACTCGGATATCTGGAGACTGTCAAGTTTCTCCAGCAGAACCGAAGCGAGGGGTGCACTGTGAACACCATACGTACGACCGACCGTCTCGACATCGCCCATTGTCTGTACCACTCGGGACATGAAGGAGGCACTCTACGAAGTACTAGTAAATGGTGTACAATTGAGCCAGCGACTTCGACGCCGCGAGGATCTTGGTCGAGAAAGACATGGACCGGTGCCTGCGCCGAGCGTTAACGAACATATCTCAAGCTTCCGACCCTGAAATGGTCAAGTATGCTTGCCAGTACTACCCAAAGCGTCATCGGGACTAGCTGCTGAACGAAGTTGCAAAAGAAGAGTATCGTGGGTGTGTGCTGTGCGCGTGCTCCACGAAAGGCTGTCTCTTTGACGCCATGAAGCAGGCGGAACAGAACGACGAGATGTTCACTGCCGCTTTGCTGGATGCGTACTTGCCGATTCGCATCAAGTCGTGCAGTCTCGCTCAGCATTCCTTGGAGGGTCTGATGGTGCCAAATGGAGCTGTGGACGATCTGATCAAGGCGCCACCCCCAACTGAACCAAGTAGTGCAGTAGAGCACAATGTCGCTTCCAACCACCCGTCTTCGTGTACTTTGCCAGTCCAGCGTTCCTCTATTTCCTTAGCTGGACGTGCCGCTTGCCCAGCATTAGCTTCGTCAACAACCCCAACGCTCCTTCAACTTCAACGGCCTCAAACCAACGCACACAGCAGTATTGATGCAAAATGCAAAATGCAAATGCTGCGCTGTGCTGGTAGCCAAGAGAACTCTCTCGCTCGGGAATGAGCGAGCTGCTTTTTCCTTTCCAGCATGGAAGTTCAAGGCGTCTGGGGTGTCAAGTAAACCAAGTGAGCTCTCCATCGAGTCCGTCCGTCTGTCCATCTAACCTTCGAATAAATCAAGTGCAGGAGTGATGGTCGTTGCTCATCCCATCCCCTTCATCCCCCATTAATGTTCGCATGTTAAACCAGCCCTTTCACATCCAAAACCCCATACAAACACCCAATTGCTGGAGTTTACACGAGAGACCACGGTACTGCTTAACTTTACTGTACGCCCACCCAATTTTTCTCTCCAAGCAGAAAATGGATCAGATGGGACAACTCACGCCCAAGCACCAGTGGCTTGCCGGCCTTTTGCGCTCTTTTCCGCTGGCCCCAAGCAGCAGCCACGCGTTCGCTCGTGCAGCTCATTCGCCAAGTAGCCGCCTCGCGCTCAAGAGCCCCAGTCTCACCACCGCCAGCAGCAGCAGCCTCGTCCGAATGCTGACAGCGCAGGCGCCGGACGGCGCTGCGCTCCACGTGCTGACGAACCCGATGCTCTGGCGCGCAGTCACGGACTTCATGAGCGGCTGGCCGTTCCTGGTTGTGCAATTCAGTAGAGACATGAAGGCGAAAGCGAGTGAGGAGGAGAAGAGCGGCGCCAGAGACAGCATGCGATTGCATGAGGAGCGCAGGGGCTGGCTGCCGCATGCGGCGATTGAAGCGCGCAACGAGAAGGTACTCCAGGTGCTCTTTGAGCTGTACCAGGTGCCGCACTATGCGGGAACGTACGAAGCACTGGACTTTAGCGCCGTACAGCGCTGCGCGGTCGCGTGCAAGCGGCTCGACATGCTCCAGTGGCTGTGCGCAAAGAGGCAGAGTGGAAGAACTGCCGAGCCACGCTTGCGGGAGTGGGAAGACCAGCTCATGGAGCACGCCGTGCGACATCGCGAGCCCGACCTCGAGCTCATGGACTGGCTATATGCGAATGCTCCATCGGAGAGCACTCAGCTCAGCTCGCAACAAGCCGACAGAGCCGCGGCGCTTGGGAATGTGGCTCTCGTGCAGTGGCTGCATGAGCACAAGTACGAGCTCACGCAGCACGCAATGGACGACGCAGCGAGTGCCGGTCACTTCGACATCGTGAAGTTCCTGCACGAGCAGCGCGCCGAGGGTTGCACTACGCATGCAATGGACGCCGCTGCAACTCACGGGCACGCCGAGATTGTCGAATTCCTGCATGCGAATCACTCGGAAGGCTGCACAGTTAACGCGCTCGACGGTGCTGCGAAGAACGGACATCTCGCCGTTGTTAAGTTTCTCCACGTTCATCGCACTGAGGGGTGTACGACAAATGCAATGGACGATGCCGCACGCCACGGTCACTTGAATGTCGTCGAGTTCCTTCATGTGAACCGGACCGAGGGCTGCACCGCCAAGGCGATGGATGGTGCGGCGGACAATGGCGAACTCTCAGTATTGCAATTTCTGCTCGAGCACCGCACGGAGGGCTTCTCCACCAAGCCAATCAGCTGGAGCTCACGAAACCTGAATCTTCCAGTCGTCGAATTTCTTCACAAGCACCGAGCGACTGGGTGGACGACTGCTGCGATGGACCGAGCGGCGAGCGATGGATGTCTTGAGGCCGTGAAGTTCCTGCAAAAGAATCGGAGTGAAGGCTGTACGTCGTACGCTATGGACACCGCAGCGGGGCGAGGGTACCTGGATGTCGTGAAGTTCCTCGATCAGAATTGCGCGAATGCAAAATGCACCACGTACGCGATGGACAGCGCTGCCCGCGAGGGCCATCTGGAAGTGGTGCGCTTCTTGCACGAGAATCGAACCGAGGGCTGTACGAAAGCGGCGATGACCCAGGCGATCCTCAAGGGCCACGACGGCGTGGTGCAGTTCCTGGGTGCGAATCGCCACGAAGGTTTTTTAGTAGAGACTGTGATGAAAGCTGCGATGAGAGGAACTCCTCGTCTGAGGAGGGCCCTTGAGAGGTTATTCCCGAATTCGTCGGCTGCGGATCAACTCGAGAAGGCGAAGTGATCGTGCAAGCTTGTACTAAGCCAGTCAATTGCAGAACTAAAGTTGCGATACATGTAGAACTAGAAAGTAGATCGAAAATTGCTGCATGTATGTATGTTCGTGGAACAATTACTATGTTAATATAAATCTGAAAACGGGTTGGTTGGACGCATTCTCTTTTTATGTCAACGATCCCAAGAAGAAAACAAGCTGTGTAGTCGTGTCAGAACCAATCCTTCGGCAGAGTGGAAGAGTGCGTGCGCCTACGTTGCTTCTCGAGAGCACGTGTCGTGAGGCTACGTCCGTAGAAGCTCGACTCGTCTGTTTCATCGAAGCTGTAGTTGCTCCAGCTTGGAGAGCTGGCGGGGACAGCGATTCGCTGGCACCTTCGCGGACCGTCGGACGTGTGTTGAGCGAGACTGCACGAGTCGAGGTCTTCCGAAAGATAGGTTTCCAACACCTCGACAGCTTCAACACGACCATGCCGCAATGCGAGCTCCTTGGCTTCGAAGAGACAACCTTTTGTCGAGTGCGCACACAGGACAGCCAGGCAACTTTGGTCGTCGGCAAGCGCATTCTCGTTCAAGAGCGTATTTGGTATCGCGTCTGGGACTGTCTGGCACGCAAACTCGATGAACTCGTGGTGCGAGTGCACAGTTGCTTGGGCCGCTTTCGAGTATAGGTCCACTTCGTCTCGGTTCTCATGCAAGAACTTGATGATGTCGATGTTCCCGTGATTCACTGCTAACAGTAGTGCTCGTGAGGTGCAGCCCTCATTGCGATTCTCGTGCAGATACTGGACGATGTCGAGGTGGTCTCCCTCGCCACAGGCGTAGTCCATGGCGTCGGTGGTACATCCCTCGCTCCAATTCTCATTAAGATACTCGACGACGCCGAGATGTCCACTTCGCGCAGCATTGTCCATTGCCTTGGTAGTACAGCAACTCGTGAAGTTCTCGTCGAGGAACTTGATGATTTCAAGATGGCTTGCTCCTGCAGCGTCGTCCATTGCGTTAGTGGTGCAGCCTTCAAATCGGTTCTTCTGGAGAAATCGCACGACCTCTAAGTGGCCGTTCTTCGCCGCTTTGTCCATCGCGTCGGTCGTGCACCCCTCGGTGCGGTGCTTGTGGAGGTATTTGACTACCTCGAGGTGACCTTCGGCAGCAGCGCCGCCCATCGCTGTCGTCGTGCAGCCTTCGTGTCGGTTTTCATGGAGGAACTTGACGACCTCCATGTGTCCTTCTCGCGCAGCATAGTCGATCGCGTCCGTCGTGCACCCTTCGTTTCGGTTCTCGTGCAGGAACTTTACGATCTCAAGGTGCCCTCTCCACGCGGCGTCGTCCATCGCGTCCGTTGTACAGCCCTCCGTGCGGTTCTCGTGGAGGAACTTGACGACTTCGAGGTGTCCGATACGCGCAGCTTCGTCCATCGCGTTTGAAGAGCAGCCTTCGGTTCGGTTCTCATGCAGAAATTCGACGACCTCTAGGTGGTTCCTTTGGGCTTTCAGATCTGACGCGTCTGTCTTACCCACTCGGGAGTGGAGCTCAGCGAGGAAGTCGTCACCATCAGCGCCACCCCAGCTGTAATACAGCGCTTTTCTGTCTTCTCTCAGCTCCAAATGCGCAGGGTTGCAACTCGCCAAGCTGGTGTATCTGTCCCACACCATACTCTGATCCATCGCCTCGGAAGTACAGCCTTCCAAACGGAACTCGTGCAGGAACTTGACCGTTTGAATATCGCCTCTCACAGCGGCTTTGTCCATCGCGCGAGTAGTACACCCCTCTGTGCGGTACTTGTGGAGAAACCGAACTACCTCGAGGTATCCATTCGACGCTGCGCCGTCCATCGCAGCTGTCGTGCAGCCCTCGGAGCGATATTTGTGCAGAAACTTCACCACATCCAGAAACCCGTGCTCTGCTGCGCCGTCCATGGCTTTGGCGGTGCACCCTTCCGATCGGTACTCGTGAAGGAAGCGAACGACGCTGAGGTGGCCATTACTGGCGGCGCCGTCCATAGCGTTGGTCGAACAGCCTTCTGCGCGATAGTGGTTTAGGAACCTCACGATCTGGATGTGTCCATACATCGCTGCGGTATCCATCGCAGACGCCGGGATTGTGTAGTTGCGCTGGTCAAGATAACGGATCACATCGAGGTTTCCAAGTCGTGCTTGGATTTCAAAGTCTCCTGAGTTGAGTACCACGGCCTCCAGAGGACAGTGATCGCACAGCCACTCCAGTAGCTCGACATCTGGACGCGGGTTCTTCAGCGCGTTCACCATCAAGTCTAGCTCCCACGTCCACGCGGGGTCTTTCGAGAGCTCTTGGTGCAGGTACCTGAGCATCTCCAGGCGTCCATAGTACGCAGCGCAGCGCATCACAAGGCTGAAGGTCATCTTGGGTATACTCTTGTACTGCGGCAGCTGGTTCAGCTTGAGCAACACCTCGAGCGCTGCCGTGTTGTTCTCGGCGATGGCGACATGCGGAAGTAAGCCAGTCTTCCTTGGAAACGGATCCTCTCGATTCACAGTGTTCAGGTACTTTGGCACGACGTATCGCTCGAAGAGCAGAATGATCGGCGGCCATTCCAGCTTGGAGCCTGTGTTGTTGCTGGACTGCGCTCGATTGACTGGTGCTTTCGCAATTGGCTCTGAAGTTTCGGCCTCCGAAGAGTACGCTCGATACTGGGAGACCTTGAAGTCGGTGCGCTGCGACGGTGGATACGAGTGTAGCGGAATAGGCGGCATCGGAGTCTACAGGAGTACAGTACTGTGTTCGCAACCGAGAGTTCTCTGGTTCTCTCTGCAGAGGTGGTTGCGTGTGAAGCGTAGCGAAATGGAAAGTGAAGCAGGAGAGTAACGCGAGGCACGACAGTCAATGCGCCGATCAACTACTCATCAGCTGACCACTGGTTTTCTTCTCAACCAAGGTCTGAGTGATGGTCATGGATACATTCTTAGTTGGCGCCTCACCCAAACTCCAAAAGATCCCACAAGTAGTCGTTTGTCAGCTTAAGAATTCGCGCTGTGGCGCTGAAGCTGACAAGTGAACGAATGAAACGACACAGAGAAGAGCAGTTTGACTCGTTACGCACAGGCCAGTCGCTGTCCATGGCCGTCGATTCGATTTGAACGAATGGATGGTTGACAGTAAACGAGCAGTTTGAAGCCATCGATGATTTGGCTGAATCTTTCTTCAAGGGCCAACTACTGATTTGCGTGTGAGTGGCTATCTCTGAGCCTGATCTGAGCTGCTTGTGAGTGAGTGATCGTCCATGGCAATGGGTTGACAACAAACTTGCTGGCATCTCTCTTTCAGCAGAAGGAACTGCATACTGTACGAGAGGGTTCTATAACCTCGCTGGAACGTTATGATGGAAAACTGGCAATTGTTGTCTTTCGAGGCTCAGGCTCACGGTCAGGATCAGGCTCACGGTCTTGTGGAGAAAGCAGACAACTTGATTCCCTCTGTGGCCCCAATCGATGATCCTGAGCAATGCAATGCTGCACGACGCGACATCACTGGATATGGACGCGTCCAGCGTCTAGCGTCCGTGACGCAGCAGCAATGTCGGCCAAACAGTTCTATATGTATGGCGGGTTGCTCGCGTTGAATAGAGAGCCTACTGCGGAGTACGCGCAAAGGGTGCCCACCACAATTCTTTAGTTTCGATCTCTGATTGCGCTGCATTGGTTCCAGAGCGTATTTGCAATTGAATCTGGGAAGTTGAAGCAGAAATGTGCTTGATGAAGCACAAAGGTGCTTGGTGAAATGGCGGCACCATTAAGCTGCGGCAAGATCGGGTACCTCTGACCGGTTCTTGTGGAAGCTCACGGATTCCTTCTAACTGCGAGGACGCAACCAATCCCTGTTGCTTGGGCAAACGAATGTGTTCCTACGGCTCGATCTCTGATTACAATACGTCTGCATCTTACCATTCCTGCCTACCAGTACTACATCGTCCGAGACGAAAGCCCTAGTCAGTAGGCGACATAATCACAGTGGCACTGTCATGTCAACGCCGCACAGTTCGCAAACAGAAAGTCCAGGACCTCGTGGTGATCGTTCTGCACTGCGAGCAGCACCGCCTTGGCAGTGCAGCCTTCCGCCCGATTCTCGGGCAGGAAATGGATCACGTCGAGATTGCCGTCTATGCACGCGTAGTCCATCGCGGCAGAAGTGCAGCCTTCGCTCCGGCTCTCGTGATATCAAGGTGTCCAAAGCGCGCAGCGATGTCCGTGGCGTTGGGGGTACAACCTTCACTGCAGTTCTCGTGGAGGAACTCGAGTATCTGGAGGTGACTTCCAGCTGCAGCGTCGCCCACGGCGCTGGTGGCGCATCCCTCGCTTCGATGGTTGTGGAGAAACTGTACGATCTCCAAGTGTTCGTTCTTCGCCGCTTTGTCCATCGCATCAGTTGTACATCCCTCAATCCGGAAATCGTGGAGAAACTTTACTATATCGAAGTGACCTCCAGCAGCAGCTCCATCCATCGCTCTCTTCGAGCAGCCCTCGGTTTGGCTTTCGTGAAGGAACTCGACAATGTCGAAGTGTCCTGAGGCCGCTGCATAGCCCATTGCGTTCGTACTGCACCCTTCACTTCGATTGTCGTGCAGGAACTTGACAATGTCGAGGTGGCCTCGTCACGCTGCAGTGTCCATTGTGCTGGTCGTACACGCTTGAGTGTCGTCGTTCTCATGGAGGGACTTGGCGACGTTGAGCTACCCGTTCCGCACTGCTTTGTCGATAGTAAATGGGAAATCGCACCCGTCAACCGGTTTCCCGCGAATAAACTGGACGACTCCCACGTGATTCCTTCGCGCGTCCAGCCCGCTGTTGTCGGCGGATTTTCTTGCTGGAGCTGGCGGGTACGACTTTGAAGATTCCTGCACTAAAGGATAGTCGTCGTTCCACGCCGGAAATCGGCGCAGACTTCAGTTCTCGTGTAGGAACTCCACCATCTCCAGGTCACCATTCAGAACAGCGCCGTTCATTGCGCGTCGTAAACACCCTTCGTTGCGGTGCTGGTGCAGGAAGTAGACAACCTCCAGATGTCCATTCGACGCTGCGGCGTCCATTGCAGTAAACGTACAACCCTCTAAGCGGTTCTCGTGCAGGAACTTGGCCACACCTAGAAAACCGTTCGCTGCGGCGCCATTCATTGCGTCAGTGGTGCACCTCTCAGACCGTTTCTCGTGCAGGAACTGAACGACATCGAGGTGGTCATTCATCGCAGCGCCATCCAGAGCTTGAGTTGGGCAGGTGTACCTATCGATTATGCCCAGGAAATTAACGACCTCGAGGTGTCCGCTAATGACTGCAGTATCCATCGCCGACTCTGGGAGCGTTGCGGTTGCTGCTGCTGCGCTGAAGAAGAAATCGGATCACGTCGAGGTTCCTACGCCGGATCTGGGAGTCAATATCCCACGAGCTGAGACTCAGAGACTATAGAAGGCAGTGGTCGCACAGCCACTTGAGAAACTTGATGTCTGGACTTGGGTTCTTGAGCGCACTCGCCAACATACCCGGCTCACACTTCCACTTGGGTCTCTTAAGAGAAGCTCCTGATGCAACCACTTGAGCATCGCCAGCCGTCCGTAGTAGGCTGCACAGCGCAGCACCTGAGTGAAGTGCATCTTGGGAATGCTCTTGTAGTGCGGCAGCTGGTAGAACTTGAACAGCACCTCGAGTATCACCATGTTATCTTCCGCGACCACAACGTGCGGTGACAAGCCGGTCTTCTTCGGGAACGGGATCTCTCGGCTCTGACAAAGTTCCTTCACGCTATACTTTGGTACGACCTCTCGCTGGAACTCGAGCACGCGCAGCGGCCAGCCGGTCATGAAGCTCGTAACGTTGCAGAGCAGCACGTGATTGCCGAGAACCTGGACGGCTGGGTCTAGTTGCGTCGTGTTTCCCATCATAGCGAAGCGAAGCGGGATTGAAAGACGGAAACTGGACGAAGGTGGCTGACTGATTGACCGACCGACTCATCCGTGGCGAAAAGAGAAGTGAGCTAGGCTACTTTGGACGTATTTCGCCGTTCACACAACCTGAAGTCGGTCATGTGGCTGACGAAACTAGGTACAGAACAGTTTTTCAGATAGTTTGTGGAAGCCGCACACACACACACACGTCGACTGATATGGCGAATGGCCGTGTAGTTTAAGTGACAGCGCTTGATCACGTGTATCAAATGAGTTTGGATGGCCTAATACTTCCTCGTACTCTCTGGGAGTACCAATTGACTGAGAGGGAGCATGGATGCTCGTGGTATCAGTTGTCCCACTCTCCATAATCATCAGCAACAGCGAAATCGTGTGGTCTCAAACTGATTTATACTTTTTCTTGGATCGCGTTGAAGGTGCCAACTTGCTTGACCACATTGGCATGATAACGAACCCATTCATCCCCTTTGTGTGAAGGAGAGGAAACCACAAAGCAAATGGTCCACATTCTGGTTCTCCAAATGTGATTCCTGGGGCTGAAAGCCGTCAGTTCCATCTCGCCTCACTTCATCGGAGGCTTCCGGGTCTGCTCGTTGCCGTACGCGATCGACCTCTGGCGCCGCATCGCCGCAGCCTCCACTTTCGTGATCCCATCTCGCCGGACCTTGAACGCCGAGAGCCCTCTGCTGCCACCCGAACCGCGGTACTGGAACGCGCTAATCTTCTCCTGCAGGAGCATGTGGGCGCCTTCGCTCGCCAGGATGCTTCGACTTCGGGGGTGAGTGGACAACTACTGTTGCCAGCCAGGGCTTCCGAGCCTGAAGACGACAACATCGCTCTTCTGGGCGAACGCGACTGATTCGGCGATGATGGGTTCCTAACAATCCCGGATGGGCGAGAACGGTTTGGATTCCACAACTGCTGCTGGGTTACGCTCATTGAGGTGGACAAAGTGGCGTTGCAGTGTCTCCGATGATGGCTATTGTTGTTGCTTGACTGGGAAGATCGATCTCCAGTGACGAACATTCGTCGGGCATCAAGGGCGATGCGCGTGATGTTGGCGCTCGTGATGACAACAAGAGCCTGGGCTAAAGGCTCGATCTCGTTGTCAAGCGCGTGCTGCTGAAACACTCGGCGCACTGCGCGTGTGATCGCTTGCGATACTTTGTCCTGTCCGTATCGCTGGAGAAGCATGCGAATCGTGTCGACTGCGATCAGAGTTCGAGTCTGATGCATCTTGAAGACTGAGTAGAGCGTGCTGCTTGCAGACATTAGAAGACCCTCAGAGGTCTCCGTCCGTTTTCCTGTTCTGTCCGATACGATTTCGGAGATCGTCGTCTTTGTTAACGGTTGTGGTCGGAACGTGAGAGCTGCTCGCACTTTGTCGAGCCGTCGAGCTGTGAGATCGCTAACTGACAGCGTCAGGAGCTCAAAATCGTGCGGTAGTTGGGGCAGCATGCACGCAAACGCCTCGTCTTCTTCATCGTCGTCCACATCAGAGTCTTCAGGTTGCCATTCTAGCACTTCTCCATCAACAGCATCATCATCATCATACCCTTGCACATCATCTCGTTATGAGAGGTACCACATCGCCGGCTGCTGTTGTAGTCGCCTTTTGTTCTAGAACCCGTTGGTCGCTCGGGGATTTCTGTATTATCGTCCTCGTCGTCGTCAGGGCCCAAGTCGTCATCACGGTGTTGCTCCGCGCAGGCTTCTTCAAATGATTCTTCACAGAGTGTAGGCAGCGTACTCGCTCGTCGAAAGCGCTCGCTCGGAGAGCTCTTTGGTGACGTGGATGACGACGATGCAAGCCCTGATGATGGAGAAGTAGACGAAGAAGCACCAGGAGTTGGCTGGCTGACTGCTGCCTTCTTTGTTGCCCCAAGGAGCGCTATGAGCATGCTCTTCTTCTCCACTCGTCCTGTGTCGCGTCGCTCCTGTTTATGTTCTGCACTATCACCGCTCTCTTCGTCACCGCTTAGAGTGGACGACGGTGCTGACGACGACACGACGTGCTCGACCCGCGACAGCAGCTTGAGTTCCGCGAGCTGCTCGCTCGTCGACTCCATCGCTGGTGCTACCGTCGCGCCCAGAGAGTCATTTGCTTTTGAGTCGTCGTCAATCGGCTCGGCTTTTCAGCTTCCCTCAATGCTCCTCTGCAGCACGCTCTTTATCTCAAAATACTTGGCTTTGACGACTCCACAGCAGCACCAGCCAGCCAGCACGTCGCTCGTTCACGCCCACCCAGCGCCGTCACTTGACTGTTGTTTGGCTGGAGTTGCACGCGCGTTACAGACTGGTTTCCCAACGTAGAAATCATTCGTGAATACTTTTTTCATGCGCCTCGTAGCTTGCGGATGAAACCCGGTACACTCTCCAATCGCTTCTTGACAGCCGACGGGAGGAATGCCGACGCGTTGCAGTCCGTGAGCAACTGGAACTCGTCCGCACTCGACGCTTTCGACGGCTGGAAGCGCAAGCGGGATCCGTCCGAGTCCAACGTCAACTCGGAGCCATCCAGAAACACGACCCTCAGATCTCCACAGCGACCGAGGTATCCGCGACCAACGCCAGCGATCTCAGTCGAGCTCCTCCTGGTAGCTTCTCCAAGTTGACGATCGTCCTTCTCGAAGTCTTCCTGATCTACGGTCAATGATCGATGCAAGATTGTATCGAGACTCTCTTCTCGAAACGAACTCAGCAGAGACTCTGGGAGCGTATCGTAGTGGACCATCGGGAGCTTGGCTGTCTCGAGCTGGAGTGCCAGCTTGCGAAGCTGCATGGAGCGCAGCGCCAAGCACTGACAGAAGCGGACCAGCACGCGCAGCTTGTGGTCGGTTCTCGGGTTTGCATTTGCATGGCGACTTTGTGATCTGCTGCTCTTTTCCTGAGGGTGATGGTCCTGCAGTGATCCAAACTCGTGTCTCAACGCAAACCCATCCGCAGATTTCCCAGCGAGAACGCCACTGGACGGAGAGTACTCGACTTCAAGTCCATTTGAGATCTCAAGCAGGAACTTGGGGAGAAGTCCGACTTCACTGGACTCCACGCACGTCCATTTCACAGACGCTTTCGTACTCGAGTCGATGCCCAACGCGGGAACATCCTGGAGCTCCAGGTACAGAATCAGCGATACATACGATTCAAACACGGGTTTGGACGAGTTGGAGCGGGAAACTTGGGCTGCCACGCCTCCAGCTCGAGTATTTGAGCGGTCCGCTTGGTCTGCGATCTCTGCTTCCACTTGAGCAACAGTCGACTTCTCAAGATCAGTTGCAGCCTGATCAACTTCGGCCAGGTTGGCATAACTCTCTTCTTCTTCGTCGGAGTCGTACGCGTCCAGCCCAGACACCGAAGAGATCGAGACATCGTACTCATCGCTACCAATGTCCGAGACGTCGCTGCTATTGCTGCTGGATGACAGCTGCCTTGGAGCGAATCGAGACCGCGGGAATTTGCCGTTGCGTGACGTTGGCTGGTCCGATTTCCGGCTCGTCTTGGGCTTTGTCTGCAGTTTGCGAGATGGCGCAGGTCGCTGACTAGGTGCTCCTACTCTCTCTCGAACAAATTTGGTGTTTCGAGAGGATTCTGTGGACGCTTGAGAGGAATCGGAGCGATGGTGGCTTTGCATGTGCGCTGTTGCCGCAACGGAGCGCTTCTGGAACTCTCTGAGCCATGGGTGCAGGAGAACTTGCTCAACAGAAGGTCTCCGCGATGGATCCTGTGGCATGTTATGAATACAAAGCACTTGGGATCAGTCACCACACCTTTCGTCTCGGAAATGCTGAATCACGTTGCTCACCGATGTCAACAGCCGCTTGATCAGATCTCCGGCTGATGCTGAAAACCCCTCAGCAAATACAAGCTCCTGGCTGTTTGCATTGGCAACATTCGCAAGCGTCTCACTGTTCAGACACACCACAGACTTCAATCAGTAAAAAGCAGTGGTCATGTATCCTTGCAGCACATACTAGGTATATGCATTTACCTGACTTTGCGGCCTTCGAACGGTGCTTTCCCAAGCAGAAAGCAGTAGAGAATGCAACCGAGCGACCACATGTCCACGGCTTCGCTGTACGCGGCGTCGTTCGCGAGAATCTCCGGTGCGATGAAGTTTGGCGTCCCACAGATCGTCATGTTGTCGCCACTAAGAAACAAACACACAGAAATAGCAATACAATCAATGCATTGTACCAACCAGTACGTGAGGCAGCCTAGCAGACAATCTCACAATGCTAGTAACTCTCAAAGCTATACCTCGTCCGCGTCGCGAGCCCAAAGTCGGAGATGCGCACGTGGTAGTCTTCTGTGAGCAGAAGGTTCGCGAGCTTCAGGTCGCGGTGCAGAACCCCGTGCGCGTGGAGGTACGCAACGCCCGAGACAATCTACCGAATGCCCACAAAGAGCAACAATAGGGTGCGCATATTAGACTTTTGGCCCAACAATCCTGGCCCACGTTATGGCAGCCACTATCTATAAGCTAACAACTGTTCGTGACGCCACTCACCTCGTAGAAGAACTTCTTCGCCGTCTGCTCGTCGAGCTTCCTGTCGGGGAGTGCCTTCACCATAGCCGCGACCGACCGCCGCTCGCAGAACTCGAGCACCATGTAGTAGTTGCGCGCATCCTCAAACACTTCCTGTGGCCCACGTTCATTCATTCATTCATTCGCGCACTTGTTACGACACTATCCGCGCCCGCCAATGCAGACAGAGAGGGCGCACGCATGTCATCCACGTACGTGCACACGGAGGATGTTCGGGTGTTGCAGTTGCGCATGGAGCACCATCTCCTGCTGGATCTTGTTCTCCAACTGCGCGTGGCGCACCAGCAGCTTGTCGATCACTTTGATCGCCACACGTGGGCTCTCGCTGCTCTCGTGATTGCGGCGCTCAGCCAGGTACACGTGCGCCGTCGAGCCTTCTCCGAGGAACTCCAGCAGCGTGTACTCCTGCATAGCAACAGCAGTCAGTGATTGCACAGTAGCAGGGGCATACTCGAATGGTCGTACGTACGCTGATGCTCTGCGTCGAGGCGGCCGCAGCGTCGGCTCCATTATTGCCAGCATCGTCATTCATATTCTTGGTATCGAAAATGATAATTGACATGTGAAAAAATCATTGTGGGAAAGTATTAGCGCGCTTTGAAAACGCAGTTTTAAGCCAAACATGTGCTTTCATCTGTCCATTTCTTTTATCCAGATTGAGCAATTGGACGCACGCAAATGTACGCTCAGCAGCGCGAACATTTTTACAAAAGAAGGTAGAGCACTTTTCCAATACATTTGCTATGTAAAAAAGCAGAGAAGCTCTTTTTTGTTCACGAGGATTTGGTCTTGTGTGACTGGTGGGTGATTGTTGCTGGACGAATTGGGACTTCAAGATTTTTGGGTGGTGACGGAAGTGTACCCGCAGACCATCACTCTTCGGAGGTCACCTCGCCTCCGAGAGCACCTCCCGTTTTTGCGCGATATGATTGTCCATTGATGCTGCCAGGCGTCTCCATGAGAATCATATCGCACTGATTGAAGGTTACACTGTTGACGCAATAGACTACGCTACGCGTTTTGGGAGTCTTGAAATTGTTCAGTACTCACTCGCAAAGAGAGCCGACGTAAAGGGTGCACGCCGTGATCGATGCCAAGTGCTGGGACTGTTGCATCGCGATCGACAGCGCTGCTCAAGATGGGAATCTCGAAGTGGTCAAGCTCCTTCACGAGAGCCGAGAAGAAGGGTGTACGGAAGATGCGGCGGACCTCACCTGTGGCGAGGGCGACCATCTTGATGTGGTCCAGTTTCTGCACGAGCATCCATCGGAAGAGTGCACTGAAGAAGCGCTAAAGCTTGCTGTGAGCCACGGCAATCTCGCGACCATCAGCTTTCTTCACACGGACCGATCAAAGGTGTCTGTGCGAGAGTTTGTGGCAAACAGTTGTATCTAGAACAACGGGCTCCTCGAGTTCGTGTGCCTGAACCTCCCAGACGCGATCCCGGATACGTTCCTGGTCGATTGCGTTGAAGAAAACGAGTCACTCCCTGGTCCACGCACGGTCGGGGTCATCTGCGCACATTCCTCGAAAGGCTGTCCCTTTGGAGCGAGGGAAACTGGCGGCGAAGTACAGGTACGTGCAGGTGGTTCAGTTGCTCAACGCGTACATCTCACAGGACATCACGTTGTGCAGTCTCGCTCAGTATTCGCCAGAGGGGCCGCGGTGATGCCAGAACGGCAAGTCACGTTAGTACTGGCACCAGTAGGTCGACAGTGTCGACATCCGTGTCGACTTCGTATATTTCATGTATCCGACGCCATTGTAACGTTTAGCAGTAATGTACTCAATGTAACGACGCAAAGAACCAGAAGCCATTTCTCAAGTTGGACACATACGATCGATTCTCTTCTCTCTCTCTCATGGCACCGTCGTCGCTGTGCTCGCAGGCGCGACGCTGCTGCGCTTCGTCACGCGCTTCATGAGCAGCTATCCGCAGCTGGTCACGCGCTTCTACCGCGACATCTCCAAGGCTCCAATACACAACAAGAAGAGCACAGAAGCCTTCAAGTTCCCGCGCATGAGCGGGCTGCTGGTGCAGCTCGCGGTCGTAGAGAACGACCAGCGCGTACTGGAGATCCTCTACCGCCTTGCGCTGGGCGAGCAGGAAGAGAACGCAAAGCGTTCGGATGCTACAGCGAGCAGAGACGGCAAAGGCGCTGGCGCGCGCATGGCGAAGCGAGCTGCTCGCATTAACAAACATGCTGCATCGTCCGCGCTTTGCTTCCGCGGCGCGATGCACGGTGCTACGTGCTACGGCCGTCTCGATATGCTAAAATGGTTGTATACCCAGCTAGTCAAACACGAGGCGCGCCGCGCTGCTGTTGTTAATGCCGACGATGATGACGACAGTGGTGGTGGGACTAATTTCTGCACAAAGCGCTACTTCGCTATGTGACTTGGCTGGGACAGCGACCACCTGAATCACGCGCTCCAGTCGCGCAGTATCGAGATGCTCGACTGGGTGTTCGTGCATTGTAACCCCGAGGTACGATGCGAGAGCATCGCGCGCACCCTCAAGACACTGGATATGGACAAAAGCGCTGCGCTCGGCGACCTCGCTGTCGTCCAGTGACCGGAAGCCCACGAGTACACGTTCACGCCGTTCGTGATGGTCGCAGCTGCCGAGCGAGGACATCTCCACGTCGTCAAGTATTTGCCGGAGAAACAGCAAGTTATAAGGGCCGATGGTGCTGTTGGTGTTGAGCATCAGAGCAATCTCTCGAAAGCACTGAGCCACACAGTTCGCAAGGACCACACCCACGTCGTCGAGCACCTGCTGAGCGCTTACAGAGACAGCTCAGTACTGAATCGCTGTCAGCGGTCTACTTCAACTGCTCTTCTTCTTCTCGAGTGCTCGTCTGCAGAGTTGGCGAAAGCAGCCAGTGAGGGGTTCCTGGATGTGGTGCGCCTCGTCCACGAGAATCTTGGAACTCTGGTGACAAGCAGCTTTACACATGCTGCGATGGACAGAGCGGCGACGAATGGACACTTTGAGATGGTCCAGTTTCTTCATTTCCAGTGCTTTGCGGGATGCTCCAGCGCTGCGATGGACAGTGCGGCAAGGTTCGATCACTTGGAGATCGTGGAGTTTCTCCATTTGCACCGCAGTGAGGGCTGCACAGCCGCCGCGATGGACAGCGCTGCTGCCAATTGTCACATTAACGCTGTGCGGTTCTTGAATGACCACCGCTCAGAAGGATGCACGACCTTGGCAATGGACATCGCCGCTGCAAAAGGGTACCTTCATATCGTCCAGTTTCTGCACGAGAATCGCTTCGAGGGATGCACAACCGACGCGGCAGCGCACGGCTACTTGTCAGTGGTCGAGTATCTGCATGAACATCGTGGGGAAGGCTGCACAGTCGCAGCAATGGACCAAGCCGCGAGCGGAGGGTACTTGGAGATCGTCAAGTTTCTGCATGCGAACCGATACGAAGGGTGTGCCACAAGGGCGATCGACTGTGCGACTTGCCGAGGAGATCTCGAGATGATCACGTTTCTGTATGCGAAGCGGAGCGAAGGGTACACGCAGCACGTGGTGGCCACTGAAGAAGTCTACGAGCGCGATACTGGCGACCGACAGGGCGTGATGGACTTTCTTGAGCGCAATCAGGAGAAGAGGAAGGCCGCGCCGCGGTTTTACTACCGCACGTAATATTGATTGACTTTGGTCGTCAAGCAGTCCAGCTCAAGACGCAGCGACTTTAAGTAGACAAAGACTCGTTTAAACTCGCCAAACTTTGTCTTGCTTAATGGACTAACGGGTACCCTTATTGGCTACCTATTGATTTAGCAACACGTACTTGACCAGCTCGTGGTTCGTCGTGCATCTCGCGATCTCAGCCGGCGATACCTCGGACCAGTTGTTGTGGAGGAAGCTCGCAACTGCCAAGGTATCGTGCCGGACCGCAGCTTCCAACGGTTCGGAAGTGCACCCTTCGCTCCGGTTTTCGTAAAGAAACTGGATTGTGTCGAGATGGTCGTCAATCGACGCGTTGTCCATGCCTTGAGTGGTGCATCTTTCACTCCGATTTTCATGGAGAAATCTGATCATCTCAAGATGACCGAGTCGTGCGGCTCTGTCCACGGCTTCAGAGATACAACTCTCAATGCGATTCTTGTGCAGGAACGTGACTACTTCAAGACGACACTCGGCTGCAGCACCATCCATTGCATTGTCAGGTGGAGTTCGCATATCGGTGTGCTGCTGAGTAAGGAGCGAGAATGGTAGCAAATCACTGCTGGCCTCGGTTTCTCACAGGTTCTCGGAAAATCCTCCATTAAGAGTGGATGGAGGAATGAATGGACACGCATGCAGTTATGCTCCACTTGATCAACGTCGTTCGCCAAGCCAAAATCTGCGTTTGACTTGACATTTGTGTACTTGCGGTTCACCGAAAGACATTGCTCAGCATGGTTTTTCGTTGGAATCTATAGAAGAAATCGATAGTGAAAGAATCGAGGTCGAGGCTCGAAATCGGAGGTTGTAGAGTCTAAATCGGTGGTTATGATCATAACCATCTTATTTTCGTCGAAATGACCATAAAAATTAAAATCTCACGAGAATAACATTCTAGGCTAAAATCACTTCGCTTGTCGCACTGGTAGGTACAGGACCTTTTTCATCGCAGCAAGCGATCTCAAACTTTCCTTCTCATGAATTCACAAGAAGACTCCATCAAATCCAAAGCAATAAACAGCGGAAATGGTGCACATCATCAACGGCGAGATCGTCCAGGACAACGACCCGCGCGTGCTCGCGCGCAAGCAGCCGCATGCGCAAGGCCAGGGCGACGCCCGGCGCCGACCCATCGCGGGAATGAACTCGCTCGGTGGCGCTTCCTCCCCTCAGCAGGCTCAACAACCACAGGCACAAGCAGCAGGCGGGTCCCCATTGCAGGGGCTTGCGCGCACGCTCGGCATCGACGGCGCGGTGACGATCCCGGGCTTCTTGGGCTTCCCGCCGCGCCAGGTAGAGAAGATCTACCTGGCGCTCTCGGCGCTCGCCGTGCTGCTCTTCGGCTGGCGCGCGCTCATCTTCCTCGCGTTCGCGTTCTTCCTCTCCACACAGCAGCCGGCGCAATAATAGTAGGTGGCTGGCTATACCAAATTGAAGCGCGACAGCGGGGACAAAGCGCACTGGATGTGGCTGCTCGTGCAGCATACAGGCAATGGGTATGAGCGGAAAGGAGAGAGCGCACTCTATGGCGGGTATAGGAATTGTAATGTACAACTTCTTCATGTCGAAGCAACTTTGGGTTTATTATATCCATCTCTATTGCACAGTTTGTCTATCGTTCAATGCTCTGCTAACATACTAACCACATCAACCCAAGCTCAGATCACTACCTTACTGTTGAGCTGGCGTAGCCCCAAAGAACGGGTGCTCGAGCACCGCGTCCAGGGAAATGCGCTTCTCGGGCATAACCTGCAGCATCCGGCAGATGAGGTCCTGCGCTTCTGGAGACACCTTCTCTGTGATGATGCTGCGCGCAAAGAGCGCCTGCGAGCCGTTCTGCAGGATGAACTGGAAGCGGCGGTCGAGCACCGACGCGGAGTGGAGCAGCGGCGCGCCGGTGAGCATGATCACGAGCAGGATGCCAAGCGACCAGATGTCGGCTTGCACGGGGTCGTAGCATCCATCCTGTTCGGCACTGGTCTCTGGGTTCCCCTCTTCTTGTGTAGAGTTGTCTCCGCTGCCATCGCACGCGTAGACCTCCGGCGCCATGTACCACGCCTTGCCGACCCGCTGATTTGCCGTCTTCTTGTTGCGCGAGGAGCATGAGATGTCGCACACGAGTCCAAAGTCCGAGAGCTTGCACTCGCCTTTCGAAGTCACGAGCACGTTCTCGAGCGAGATGTCACGGTGCGCAAAGCCCGCGCGGTGCAGGAACTGCAGTCCGCGCGCGACGTCCTTCAGGAACGAGCGACAGGTGCGCTCGTCGAGTCGGCCGCGCGGACTCCGCTTGACCACGTCGAGCAGGTCGCCGGCCGCGCAGAAGTCGAACACCATGTAGAGCACGCCCTTGAACTCGATTTCTTCCTGCACGAGCAGCACGTTGCTGCTGGCGTTAGAGCAGTCGCTCTGGCGGCGCTTGCGCAGCGTCGCGTGCACGCGGCGCTCTTTGTGGACGTCCTCGCGCACGGGCGCACCCTCGCGGACCGTCTGCTGCCTCTGCGCCGCGAGCAGGTTGACGGTTTTGACCGCCACCTTGGCCGAGTTGGTATTCGTGCTGGTGTCGCGGCAGAGCCAGACCTGGCCGTAGAGCGCGGGGGCGAGTTGCTTGACGTGCTGGAGCTGCGCGAGGCGGAGCTGTGGGCTGCTGGTGCTCTCGTGGTGCTGCGGAGGGTGCTGCTGCTGATTTTGTTGCCTCTTGTTGTTGTAGCTGTAGCTCTTGGAGAAGTGCAGTCTGGACGCGATCGCCTTGAGCCCCATACTGAAAGTCTATCTATTTGTCTATTTGGTGGTGGTGGTGGGGATCCGCCTTTTCAAGAGTGAACGAGTGACGCTTGAAGGCCACGGCGTGTTGGGAAATGAATGAATGAGAAGTCTGAACTGAGTTGGGACTGAGTGAGTGTCTATAGCACCGCAAATACGGTACCGATAGAAAGGCTCAGGGCTCAGAGCTCTGAGCTCAGGGTTCAACTCTCACTCTCTCTATACAAAAATTTTGAGCCTGAGAGTCAGGGCGGCGGTTGTTGTTGCATCCAGACTTTGCTGTGTGGTATGGGGCCGGCCGGCCAGCCAGCCACAGACGGCCGGCCGGACATCCAGACTCACAGCAGACACGACAAACAAAATCCACACGAATCGCTCGCTGTAGGGGCGCGAGGCACCGTCCAGCTGGTCGCAACAAGACATGCACATGGGTCTCACGTTTGACAGCGCTATGCCATGTATGCAATGGGGAGCTCATACGAGCCAAAGTGTCCGTAAACACCTACGGTAGAATAGCTGGGATAAGAGAGTAAAGGAGTGGGCGGCTCGAGAGTGAATGACTGGGTGATTGGGGCAAGTTCAGGATCGCCCACGAGTTACCAACCCGCCAGCTGGAGCGGTCCTCGTGTCATACAGGGGACTCCGGGCTCAGCTGGTCGGTTGGCTTTCAGTCCCAAGCCCAGCCGCTTGCCCTGACCAGCTGGGAAACCTCGCTCGGATCTTGTTGCTTCAGCCATGCAAGCATGAGCTATGAATGAAAGGGAAGATCCGATCGAAAAGGTTGAAGTGGGCGTGACGCTTTGCAAGACTTGCTTGCTTGCGTTGGTGTTGCCTGATCTGCATGATCCCACTTGTTTGGACGTGTTGGTATTTGAACTTGTTCAATGATGGGATGCTTGTTAGGAATTATGCTCCACTCTAATACTAAACATGGTGACTTCTTTGCTTCTTTCTACTTGGTACAGCTATTTTAACACTATGCACGGGGGGTAAATAATAAATAAATAAGCACGCTTGCTTGCTCCTTGGGCTGCTTGCTTGGTTGGCTCTACGCCGCGACCGCGAAGCAGCCGGTGTTGGCGCACGCCTTGGCAGACCCGCACTCCGAGACGACCGTCGTCTGGCGCGCCGGCACTGCCATCACGCGCTTGGATGATCGGCGCCGCAGGATGCGGTTGATGGTTCGCTTGATGTAGCTCTGGCGGCGCGGCTGCGCAGACGCGTCCGCGTTTGCGGCCGGCGTGGCGTCCAATCCGTCGCCCATTTGCTGCTGCTTGGCGAGGATGTCGTCCGCGAACGACGACGGCATGCGGCGGAATATCGGCGCGGTCTGCGCCTGCTGCAGGAACGGGTGGTTCACGACCATATCGATCGTGAAGCGCTTGGTCGGGTCGACCTCCAGCATGCCTGCGATCAGATCGATTGCCGAAGCTGGGAGAGTGGCGGTGAGCCCCCATCGGTCGATCAGCTTGCGCACGCCCTGCGCGGAAATGAGACGGAAACGTGCGTCCGACGTCGCGGCGGCTTCTACTGGCGGCGCACCGATCATCATGATGAACAGCATCACGCCGAGCGACCACACGTCAGCCTTGGTCGGGTTGTAGCGCGCCCCTCCGAGCACTTCCGGAGCCATGTAGAACATCTTGCCGACCGTCTCCTTGGAGATCTTGGTCGCGGACGCCGCGAGTCCCAGGTCGCACACCTGGCACACGTCGTCCTTGGTCACGAGCACGTTCTCGAGCGACAGGTCGCGGTGCGCGTAGCCGCTCTGGTGCACGAACTGCACACCCTGCGCAATCTGGCGCATGTACTTGCGGGTCGTGTTCTGCTCGAGCTTGCCGTCCGTGGACGCCGACACGATCTCGTAGAGCTCGCCGCGCTCGCAGTAGTCGAAGACCAGGTACAGGTAGCCGTCGAACTCGATCTCTTCGCGCAGACGCAGCACGTTCGCGTGACCGCGGCCGCCGTTGCGCTTCTGCAGGTGGCGGTAGAGCGCGCGCTCGAGCGCCACGTTCTCGCGCACTTTCTTGTCGGTCGCGAGCGTGCGCTGCGCGGCGGCGGCGCTCAGCAGCACGCGCTTGACGGCCACGAGATCGCCCGTCGGCGTGTGCGAGCAGAGCAGCACGTCGCCAAAGAGCGCCGCGGCGATACGCTTCTGGATCACGTACTCTTCGAGCTTGTTGGCAGTCATGGTTGTTGCTGGGGTTGTGTTTGCTGAAGTTGCCGAGTTGGCTGGACTAGCAAGCGGGCTTGCTGAGATGTTGAGGCTGTTGCTGCTGCTGTTGTGGTTGCTGTTGTTGGACAGCAGCGAGGGTTGCGGCTGTTGCTGTTCTTGTTCTTGCTGCTGTTGCGCGTTGTGCTTGCGGACCAGGTGGACCGCGAGGGGGAAGAAGAGATGCCTCGTGGTGGATAGAATGCGGACACGCGCGCGGCAAGTTGCTGATCAACTAGCTCGCTCGCGGGTGCCTGTACAATGGAATATGCGGAAGGGCGAGTGAGCGCACGCGGGCAGATTTGGAAATGGCCCTTTGCTTGTGAGCTTGAGCTGCTTGTTTGAGTTTGTGCTGGCTGTGTGTGTGTGCTGATTGTGTGTTGCGCGCGTTCGTCTGTTCGTTTGTTTGTCTCTCTCTCGCTCTCTTGCTTTGTTCTCGCTTGTTTTGCGTGCGGAGCAAATTCAAATTTGTGGCTCGTCCGATCGAAGCTTCTTTTTGGGAACAGACGTGTGGCCCGTTTGCCGCGAGCGAGCCTGCGGATGCGGAATGCGGATGCAGAATGCGGATGGCGGCCAACATGGGTAAGCTCCACGCCTGCGTTTCGCATACAAAACACGTCACGACAGCACGACAGCTCGCCCAAAGATTGCGAGCGATTTCAATTCGTGGAGACAGAATGTACTGACCCGTTAACTTTTCAGGAGAGCGAGAGGGGAGATAGCGACATCAGTGCATTTGGACTTGCGTGTATAGAGGGTTTGTATCGCTCGAATAATCGTATGGACTACAAAGTACTGCATCAAGTTAGCTGGTGGTAAATACTGTGGACCACAGCAACACAGCTTCAAGATTTCCAAAAACGACTTAATCGATGAGTGAATGCGTGACCCACAGAAGCTCCCTCCAATTTGCAACTGCAATCCGAGACATTTGCATCCAAAACCGAAGAAACCAAGGATAGCGTTGCTCAATCCAAGTCCGATTGTGCAAATTCCGACCATCACTCCGCGCGCCTCAAAGAACGCGCCACGACAGTGCGTCACGATCTTCGATGATTGCCGCATCTTCCAACGCGAAAGGGGACTACAGCGCACTATTATGTGGTCCACACTGCTGGGTTTTGCTCGGAAGACTGCAGGACAGGACGACAGGACCCATTTGAATCGAGAGTATCTTTCTGCGAAAAACACAAAAGTACGCTTGCTTGGAAGCACACACAACTTGCACTTTGTTCCAGGTGCATCTCATCATCACCACCACCACCACTTGCTTGACTTCGACCAAGAAAAGTGAACCCAACATTTATCTATCCAACATGTCCACTGTATGGCAACAGTTTGGGCTTTTTGATTTGGACCAAGAGAGCTGAGCCTTTCGAGAGATGGCTGCGCTTCTTGGATCGGTTTGATGTAACCGCCGCCGCAAGCGCGAAAAGCGTCTCACTCACTCACGCATGCATGCGCTTTTTCGAAATGGCGCAAACCCAGCAGAGAGGCGATCGATCAATCAAGAGCAAACAAATCAAGAGAAGAAAGCAATCGCAACATTCTCACTCATAAAGAGCGAATATGGTGAGAAGCGTCACACACACAATACCACCACCAGTTTCACACGAGAAGCTTATTCTTCTCTGGGCAGCCACAGCAGAGCGAGCGAGCGAGCAGCGTCCCAGGAACGCGCTGGCGAGCAGATCCATCCATCCACTTTCTTCCTTCGCTTCCTTCACGCCAGACAGGAGCTCAGACCTTATTCTTAGGATCTGATTGCCTCACTATTACTTGCTCCATTTTTTTTTCTCTCTCTTCTGGCTCCATTCACTCACTCCCTTGACTCTGCAGCTTCAAGCCACTTACCTGATTTAGCTGATGTCTGGATGGCCATCTGGATGGCTCCATGCCAGTATTTTCGCATGGTGATCTTTTTGAGTTGACTGTGAATGACTGGTGACTGGCGAACTCATTCTGAGATCAACGGCACCAAAAGGCGGGAAATCGGAAAATCATCATCGTGATAAAGAGCAAAAGCTCAAGAAGAGCTCAGCTGACAAGTGAGTCCTTTGGCTCGGACTCATCTGCTGGTGGCAGAGAGCACGGCTGGATATGGATCCAGCGGTCCACAATCAGACGCGTTCGAACTTTCCAAGCAGCAGCAGCCGAGCCACTTCGCTCTCTTGTCGTCCGGTTGTGGTGAATGGACAGAGCGAGCTCTCCAGCCATGTTGACGTTCACACCAAAAAGGGGATTCACATGGCTCAGACTTCAAGGCTTCACGAAGGTCATGCTCTTGCTCGGAGCTCCATCACAGAGTGATCCTCGGAATATCGCAGGGTCTCGTCAAGCGCGCGTGTCTCGCAAGTGCGACCCCACCTCACCTTGCTCAATCGAACTGAGACTGACAGGGCAGTGATTGGATTGATTAACTGAGTGAGAGGTGCACGCGCTCGCCATCAAAAGGCAAAAGGCAAAGGGCAAAAGGTATAAGGTGAGGAGCATTCCTCCCACCCACACGTCTCATACGCTAGCGTCAGCGGCACAGCCACCACGCACACCGATGGCTGCAATTACGTCCGACTGGATGATGGCCAGCCAGCAACGCTCCTGTATCACCACTCTATCACAACAGGCGCACGCCACTTGCGCCATGGCATGGAGCTTATCCACCCCAACGCAAAGGGACCAGACGAGGGGCGTCAACATAGAGTACCAGCGTTATAGGTTGCTTGGGCCAAGCAGACTTGAGTCAGAGACCTTCGACAGACAGACACACAGCGTTGCGACTTGTCCAACGGCTTGTTCAACGACGCATAGGGCTTTCTTTGTATGGGACTCAGCGCGCAAGTGAAGAGATCGCTGCCACCATCAATCACTTCACTTTATCCATTGCTGGCGCTCTCTGATTGGTTTCATTCGTCAACTGCTTCCCTAAAATAGTAATCTTTCAGATGTAGCCGCAAATGTATCATTTACTACAAATATATGCATAAAAGATTTATTTAATCCATGTATAGCCTTTTTACACCCAGGACTTGAAACCGCTGATTTTTTACGGGTTCTGAAACGGACCGTTCCGAGCGCGTAATTACGCGCTCCAATCTTGCCATTTTGGATTTGGAGCAGCCAACCAGTCAACCAGTCATTCGCTATCGCTGGCAACGAGCAACGGGCAACGAGCTCGACGGCGAAAAGCGCGCGGCAAAGCTCCAGTCTGACCATTCGCTAAAAAAGCATCGCCCTCAAGCGAACCAGCAACAGTGCCAGCGCCGCCTCCGAAGCTTCGCAGTGCTCCAGATCGTCTGTCAGTCATCTTGCGACCAGTATCAGTCTCCTGCAGGCGTCGCTGTAGTCGCTAGCGCTGGTGCCAACTGTGTGCATGTGTGTGTCTGCGTGGAGGCCACCGCTTTCTTTTCAATGGAGTTCCAGTGATGTCCTAATCTTTGATTTGGAATTACCGTCCGAGTCTCGCCCAAAAAGGGGAGACGCTTCTGAGGATACAAATGGCTGTTTGCTGAGGAACTTCTAGCTCTATCATTTGCGTATGCATGAGTGTGTGTATTGTGTATTCGAGTGCAATGAGTGTGTGTTGCATGTATGTGCTGTGCGTGTGGGCAACGAAGGTCGGGTGCCATGAATGGAGAAAAAGAATTGATGAATAGCTTTATATTCTGACACCTCTTGTATGAGTGCGGAGAGAAGTGGCGTCACCGCGTGGCGTCGTGTAATCCGTGCGTTGAGCAGAATCACGCTTTTTACTTCTGATCTTTTTCTCTTCATTCGAGTGTGCTTGCGTGTGTGCGATCTCTGTTTGCTTGTTCGCTCAGAAGGCGACATGCAACTTGTACGCTCGTCAATCAATCATTCCAAGGGAGTTCGGTGAAGAAATAACCAATCTATCTAATAACTTTCGTTCTTCCGAGATCAATTGTGCGGAGTCATTATATTCTGAGAGCTCCTTCCTCACTCACCTCCGCTTCATAGTCATAGCAGTAAACACACCAATTCAAATACAGTTCGTTGCTAAAACACACTTCCAAGCGTTGGTGTTCTTCGTTCTTGTGCTCGTCTTTTCCTATTATCCACCATGACACTTGAGCCATCATTTGACAGCACCTGCACATGCACAATTGCCCATCTGGATGCTTGCTGTGCATTACGTTTGCCAATTGAATTCTCCCATAATGTCGTCAAAGCACAGCAAATCACCCGATAATGTCACTTTCTCGCGCCTAAGTACGCACCTCCTGGTTGCCTCCCTCACGCACAGTAAAAAAAACAAATCAATCCAACGAGATGGCGCCGCGATGGGAGGCGCGCGCGGCGCTCGACGCGCATGCCAAGCCCGTCTCGAGTCTCAAATTCTCGCGCTCGGGGGAGCTCGTCGCCAGCGCGTGTGCGTCTACTGTAGAGAAGCGGCTCTTTGTGTCTTGATATGGCTTGAATGCGCGCGCTTTGCATGCTTAACCGACTCTCTGTTGTCCGTGTGTCGCTATGCCCTTTCTTCCTTGCAGCGGCGGATCGATCGATCAAAATGTGGGCGACGACAGAGCTTCTCAAGCAGCAATCCAGCGACGCAGAAGCCAGTAGTAGTGCCATTACCAATGGACCAGCGTCGCCCGCCGCCCTCGCAAAGCCGCAGGCCGCGCTCTATGGTCACGAAGAGGGCGTGAACGACGCGTCGTGGTCGCATGACGGGTATTATATCGTGTCGGCGTCAGACGACAAGACCGCGCGCATCTGGGACGTCGAGTACAGCAAGACACTGTCGACGCTGGGCCGAACGAGCAGCTCCATGAGCGCATTCAACGCCCACGGCATCGCGGTGGACACAGGTGATCCAGTGCACCCATCCGGAGCTCATGGGCACATGGGCGAGAACGAAGGGCACTCGGGTTTCGTGTTCTCGGCACGGTTCAACCCACAGGGCTCGCTGATTGTGACGTCGTCGTTTGACGAGACGGTGCGCTTCTGGGATGTTCGTACAGGTCGTTCGGTTGCGGTTCTCTCTGCGCATCACGAGCCGATCGTGAGCGCGAGCTTCAACCACGACGGGACGCTGCTGATCACCGCGAGCTACGACGGACTGGCACGCATCTGGGACGTCGCGACGCGCGAGTGCCTGCGCACGATCATCACGGCGCCGAGTGTGCCGCTCACGCACGCGCAGTTCACGCCGAACAGCCAGTACGTGCTGTTCGGTACACTCGACAGCAAAGTGCGGCTCTGGGACTATGCGCGCGAGCGGTGTCTGAAGACGTACAGTGGTCATGTGAACAAGCGGTTCTGCTCGGTTGCGTCTTTTGGGAAGCAGTTTACAGGTCACGATGCGCTGGGCGATGCGAATCGGAATCCGCTGCTGCTGTGCGGCTCGGAAGACGGTCGAGTGTGCATGTGGGATATGCAAACTGAGCAACTGGTCGAGGAGTTCAAGACTGGAGCTGCTGGTCAACCCGTCATCGCAGTGGACCACCACCCCGAGAAGTCAATCGTGGTCGCGAGCTCCGGCAAAGTCATTAAGGCGTGGGAACAGACCAGTGCCGAGGCTGCTGACTCGATCGTTGAGGTCTCCACTGTGCAGATGCCGTAGGTTAGAAGAAGACAACACGATGATGGAGGAAGATGTGAGAGCAGACAGATTGGACCATGTGAGAAGAAGAGCGGAAAAAAATCAAGGTCTATTTATTTGAATACGGGGTAGCAACTACATGTTCCAAGGCGTGAGGCGAAGAGCGCGCTCCTCTCTATTTGGCTTGGAGCTTGTGCAGGTTCTTTAGATAGCTGAGCGAGAACTGGTTGTCGTCGCAGCTGTGGAAAAGAAACAAGGACCAAGGTACAAGACACACAAACACAGGTTAGTGATCCGCGATTGGGCACACAATGCAGGTAAGCAACTAGGACAGGCTACTCACATCTTTGCCAGGTCGTTCAGGTGGTGCGCGATGCTCTTCTGTAATGCGCGGAACGTAGTGAGGAAGTCGCTCGGGTCGTCGCGCAGCTTGGCGCCGTGCGCGTTCAGGATCGCAAGACTCCACTGCAAGTAGAACTCGAGATGCGGGCTCTTGTCGATGCGCTTCGCAAGCAGCTGCATCAGGCGCTTGAGGTACACGTCCTTGAGCGACTGCGCGACGAGCGCGATGCTCTCGACTGGAACGCTCTCGACGCACGTCTCGATCAGGTCCTCTTCGTTCAGGTGCAGCGACATGAGCAGCGCCTTGGTGAACTCCTGGCGCTTCACCGCGCGCTTGATTGAGTCCGGCGTGATGTCTTCGTCCAGGTCGAACGGGTCGAACGTCAGGTTCTCGTCGAGCGCGTAGATCAGCAGTCCTTCCGTGGTCGCAGCAGCCCACGATCGGCCCGTCGGCGAGAACATCACAGCCTTCGAGAGCACTTCGAGGTTCTTGCGGCGGCTGCCTGGGTCCACAGAGCGCGAGGCACCAACGAGCTCATCGCCAGCCGACTTCCCGGATTCCAGCAGGTGCGCGTCCAGCTCCGACTTGCTCAGCCCCGCCTTGGTCATCTGCGAGCTGTTGAGGTAGTCGAGGACACCATCGAGCGAGCGGTTGTGCGAGATCTGGAACTTCTTGAGTAGGATCTGCTGCGACGTCTCGTAGATGCAAATAAACTTGGATCGGCCACTCGCGAGCACGCACGAGCCGTCCGCCGAGTAGCAGACACTGGTGAAGTGCTTGGAGATCGAGTTGTTCGCCGCCGAGATCTTGTCGCCGTCGCGGCGTCCACCGGCGATGTCGCGCATGCCGTCGATCGAGCTCACGATCTCGCCCTCTTTCGTGTCCCAGATGTTCAAGTACCCGTTCAGCGTCGCCGAACAGAGCTGCTTGCCGTCCGGACGGAACGCCACCGCGAGCACGTCGGTCGAGTGCGCGAGGGGCTCGATGAGGCTCTTGTTCTGGTACACGTTCCAGAGACGCACAGTGTGGTCCCACGAGCCCGAGGCCAGGATCGGCTCCACAGACACCGATGGCGAGAACGCGAGCGACGTCACGGGACCCGTGTGGCCGCTGAGCACGTCCGTCAAGCGACCGGTTTGCAGCGACCACACATAGATGTTGAACGGATCGAGCGTGCCGGCGCACACAATCTGACCCGACAGGTCCAGCGCGAGCGAGATGAACTGCACAGGCTCGGGCGTCGTCATCACGCGGAAGTTCTTGTATCGGTTCAGATCGAAAGCGCGCACCGTGCCGTCCAGCGAGCAACTCACCACAGCTTGACCGTTTGCAGTGAACTTGACACCCGTCACAGGCGCCTCGTGCTCAGTGAACGTCACGTAGCAGAAGCCGCTGTTCGTGTCCCAGAGCTTGAGCTTTGCGTCGTCGGCACCCGTCGCGATGATGCGGCCGTCTGGCGAGTAGTCCACGACGTTCAGATCGAAGTAGTGACCCTGTTGCTTGAGCACGTACGTCTCGGAGCGCCACTCCCAGACCAGGAGCTGGCCGAGCTTCTTCGACGCGAACGCGAGCCACTCGCCCGTGGCGTTCACAGCGACCGTCTCGATCTCGTTCTGCGAGATGCTGAGCGTGTGAATGTTGTTGAACTCGGGCGTCTCGTAGATTCCGAACGTGCCGTTGCCAAAGCCCACGACGAGCAGGTTTGACTCCGCCTGGAACGTGCAGCAGAGCACCTTGGCGTAGTCCATCTTGAACACGTGCTTCTTCTTCGTCGACCACTTGAGCGCCTTGGCGATCGCTGGGACCTCGATCTGCTCGATCATGGCCTCATCCTCCTGGTCGCTCTCGTCTTCGCCCGACGTCTTGCCGGCGTCCTCTGGAAGCTGGTACGTCCACATGAACGCACCGCCGTCGCGTCCGATAGTGTATACTTCGCTGTCGTCCGCCGAGAAGAACGCGCCGACGACATGGTCGCGGTGGCCCGCGAGCGTCACCGGGTGGAAGTCAGGGTATGGGTTCACCGAGAAAATGCGTGCCGACAGATCCTCCGAGCCGGTCACGAAGAAGTTGGAGTCGTGCGACCACTCGATCGAGATCACGTCCGCATAGTGGCCGCCGTACGTGCGGTGCAGCGCGAAAGGCGCGAACTCTCGTCGCAGCGCAGGCGTGTTCCACAGCTGCACCTTGTTGCCGTGCGAGACAGCGATGTATTTGTCGTCAGGGCTGAATGTCAGCGCGCGCACGGGCTTCTTGAAATTGAAGCGGTAGAGCACGACGCCCTTGCGCAGGTTCACCAGTAGGCAGCGCCCTTCTTCGTCGACGGCGACCATGAGGCGCGAGTCGTGCGAAACCGCGATGCGGTCGATGTTCTTGCGGCCTTCGAACGCGAAGGTCTTGGACGTGTGGCTGTGTTGCAACAAGATCATCGCAACAACAGTTAGCACTCCAGCCAGTTAGTGTGTGAGAGGACACCACAACAGCAGCGCAGGGCTATAAGAGGTGAGAGTGATGTAAGGAGATGGACGTACTTGATGAGGTCGAACTTGGTGATGCGGTTGCCCACGGGGCTCAGCACGCTGTTGCCGTCCGGCGTGAAGAGCACATTGCCCTGCGTGTACACCGTGCCGCACAGGTGCTGGAACTGCAATCACATACAACACACAACCGGTCAGCTACCCATCTACAGACGCATCTGCACATACAGAGAGTCACGATCAACAAACGCACTTCGTAAGCAAACTTCATGGCGCGCGCGTCTGCTTCTTGCTCTCGGCTCGGGTGCTTATTGCTTCTGTCGTTTGGAGCTCTTGGGCAATATTGTGTTGGGTGTTTTTGACTGGCCTTCGTCAACACCTCATTTCTGCCAATAAAGCATCGTTATTTTCAATTTCGGCCAATCGTGAGACGAAAACACTCCGAGAGGCGCCATTCCAGTCGATTGAGCTTTTTGAGCCATCGAGCCCAATAGACAAGACAGACGCGATAACGAACAACCAGACGGGTTCATTGACTGACGGACTGAGGCAAAGACGATGGCGAGCGAGAGCAACACCGTGCAGGCGCTCACGCACAAGTTCCTCGCGCTGCTGCGCAACTACCGCGAGCCCGTGACGGACGCCGAAGTGCGCGAGTACTTCCAGAGCGAGGGCCAGGGCGAGTATGAGAAGCTGCCCAACGTGCTCAACGTCCTCATGAGCGAGGTGCGTCAGCCACAGTTGCTGTTGAGCGATATGACGGTTGCCCTTGGTGATGATGTATGCTAACGTGATGGCTGCGTATGTGTTGTAGGGTAAGATCAAGATCTTCCAGAAGGGCAACGTGCTCTCGTACGGCGTGATCGGCGCCGAGGAAGCCGAGCGCATCCGCGGACTCACGTGAGTAGAAGCGATGATGATGATCTGTCGTTCTGGTGGTGGTGATACTGGTGGTACATTTGATGCTAACGATCGTGTGTGTATATTTGCAGACTGGAGCAGCGCCTCGTGCTGCAGGAAATTGAGCGCGCGGGTAACAAGGGCATCTGGACGCGCGACATCAAGACCCACACCAACATCCCGCAGCAGATCGTGACCAAGACGCTGCGGCTACTCGAGACGCGCCGGCTCGTCAAGTCGGTCAAGTCGATTAGCAGCAAGAACAAGAAGCTCTACATGCTCTTCGACCTGGGTATGCTAAATTCGCGTGTCTGGCTGGATATGAGGAGCTCTGTAATCGTGCACAGCTGACTGACCTTGTGTTGCATTTGCAGTCCCGTCGGCGGAGATCACAGGCGGTCCGTGGTACAATGAGCAAGAGTTCGACCACGTATTTATTGACACGCTGAGCACATTTGTCTACGAAGTGATCAAGGCTTCGGTGCGTCTTGGCTTTCTGGGTCTGGGAGAAGGATGGATGATGCGACCTGAGACTGACATGAATATCTCGCCTCCTATGTAGGGAATGAGCACGCTAAACGCGATCACAGACAAAGTGCACGCATCGGGCATCTCGAAAGTGGCATTAGGCCCCGAGGAGATCCGCTCGATCATTCAAACGCTCATGTACGACGGCCGCGTGGAGGAAGTGCGCGCCGTGCGTCTCACCCCAGGGGTACGTAACCTGATACAGTAGTGATCTTTCGCTCGAGCCATGCATGGCGTATGCGATATATCTACAATCGATGTGACTCATGTCCTAACCATATTCTTCTATGTACCACTTGCAGGCGAGCCATGAGACCAAGTACAAGGTCTCGCAGGAGATCTCGACGTTCAACTTTTTGTCTGAGACCCCCTGCGGCGTCTGTCCAGTACGTGGAATAGCTTTTGGGTCAAGCTGTAGCTGTATTATAGCGAGCCTGACTTTGTGTATGTATCTATGGGGTGTATTTGATGGTCATGCTACAGGTGTTCAGCCAGTGCCAGGAAGGCAACATCATCTCGCCGCGCTCGTGTCTGTATATCTCCAAGTGGGGCGAGCTCAAGGACCTGGAGTTTTAGTTGCTTTGCTTTTTTTTCAAGGTTCATCTAGGTTCTTCCACAGAACCTACATAGAAACCCAAATAGCACAACCTAAAAAAACAAACCTACAAAGCTCAAAAATGCAGGTCAACCTACATGTTGCATCATTTCAGCCAATCATGTGCGCTTCTAGGATTGATTCTTTACAGTATAGCTTGGCACATTGCCGCCATTATTGCTCGCGCAAAAAGCAGAATGGAGCGCCACCACCAAGCCCACGCTGCTGCACCGCCATCGCTGTCGCTCATGCGCGCGGGCGCGATCGCCAATAGCAGCATCACCAATAGCACAACTACAGATCGTCGCGTGTCCTCTGCGCAGCTGCATGGCGCTGGCGCAGCGCACGATGCGCGCGAGCGCGTGATCCCCATGACGCCGGTCCTCATGGCTTCGTTTCCAAGCCAAGCACTGCAGAGCCACGGTGAGCACTCTTATTGACCTCTCTGTATGTGTGTGGCTACATATTTGAGGGGCGTGTTGGGGATACACTCAAGCGTTTGTATGTGTGCATTTGATGTTTCGCTATCGTATTGGGTTGCATTGTGGTGGCAGGAACCGAGTCGCCTTACCACACTGGACAACCTACTGGCGCTGGTAACAGCTACTCATTGCGGCGAGGCTTAGTGCGAGAGCGACAGACGCCACAGTGGTTCACGGCCGCGCCGCTGCTGTCACAATTCTACAATTCGCAGCCACCAGGCTCGCTGCTTCCACCACCACCAACAGCAGCAACAGCAACAGAGACGATGTCATCAGCGCAGTCTCTGAGCCATCACTATCAGCAGCAGCAGGACCAAGACCAAGATGATCAGGACCACCACCATAGCCAGTCAGGAACGCCTCTCCGAACCCGAGGCTATGAGCACTACCGCTTTCCCAGCGACGCTGTCAGCCACCGTCAGCAACAGCAACAGCAGCAGCAGCAGCAACATTTCTATCCGCGCAGACTCTCCCACTTTGAGCTCCGAGGTGACGAGACGTCCCCGCTGTTAGCCGCAATCTCATCAGCCCCAGCACCGCCACCTCGTACCGGTATTCTCTCGAGCCCCAATGACGATCACCAGCATGAGAGCCATCACGAGCACACCGCTCCACCAGCAAAGAAGCGCAAGAAGACCGCGTTCCGACTGCGCAACTTCTTGTGCATGCATCCGGGATGCGGCAAATCGTTCACCGACAACGCGCACCTGCGAGACCACACGTTCGTGCACACGGGCGAGAAGAGTCTGAGCTGCGAGACCTGTGGGAAGAGCTTTGCTCGCCTGTCCACGCTGCACGACCATCAGCGGGTTCACTCGGGCGAGCGGCCGTACAGCTGCTCGCATCCTGGTTGTGAGAAACGGTATTCGTCTCGCGCGGCGCTTCGCTTCCACGTTGCAGGTCACGCCTCCATGACTCGGCAGAGGTCCATCGGGGGTGGCGCCAATGGTAGCACCAGCAGCAACATTCGAAGTGGTGCTGCTGCGACGCATCGCCCCGTAGCCAGTGAGCCGCTGGTACTGCATTTCTCAGGCATCCACGAATCGAAAAGAAGCCCCACGCTTGAGCCTGGAATACAGTTGCCACTTCAGCTGCACCAACATCGTCATAACGGAGTTGCAAGTCCGCCTCCTCCTGCGATCGCTAACGACACGCTGTACCTGCATGCGAAGATCCAGACGCAGCAGACGCAGATCGCGGAGCTGCAAATCGAATTGCAAAAGCTCAAACGCAACGTCAAAAAGAAGACCCAGCCATCATCGACAGCCGCATCGGCGTCGAAACCCAACCGCCAGAGTGCTCTTGCAGCTCCGATGGTCGCCCCCGTGCTCTTCCTGGTTGACGGCATGAAGCCCTTCCAGTGCTTTGTTTGCTACCACAAGTTCGCCAACTTCTTCCAGCTTTCTTTCCACGCCAAGCAGCACCCCGAAGCGGATATCACGGACGTTGTTCGCGCGCAAGAGCCGCTGCCAGTGGGTCCGAAGTTCTGTCCCGAGGCGAATTGTGAGTACGCTGAGAAGAATCAAAAGCCGCTGAAGAACCTGCAGACGCTCAAGCGCCACTGGCAGCGGCGACACCAGCTCTCTCGACCGTACGTGTGTGCTCTTTGCTCGCCGAACGACCCGAAGACGTTCAAAACCAAGGAGAACCTCAAAGCCCACGAGAAAGACTGCAAAGGCGGCGGCGGCGCAGCGGCGGTGAGTGTGCGAGGGAGCACCAGGCGGGACCACGCCGTTGAAGCCACCTGATGTAATTATAAGAGTAAATAACAGCATGTAACACATAGACATCACATGCACAAACCGCAAGCTTGAAAACCGATCACCTCCATTGTCCTAACTGGATGTATGTATTTTCGTGTGCATGCTCGGCTGTTGTCAGCTCTTCTTTCTACTTGGCGACATCGAAGACTTGCTCGATGATGCGGTGTAGGTTGATGCTTTCGAGGTAGCCCTGTTCACAACAACAAAGCGAAAGCAATACGTACAAGCAAACATTAGTGTGTGGAACATTCTCGGTTAGATCGAACCTCACAAGCAGTCGACACCCACCGCTTTCATCTTTTTCACCGCGTGGAGGAACACCACAATCGCATGGAAGAGATTGTCCTCGCCCTACAGAAAGAAAAGCGAGAGCAACTTGGTTAGTCCACGCAGGTCTGTCAAGGTTGACCAGAGAACCTAGAGCACGAACACTGTCGCATTTCTTACCGGCACGATTTCGCGCACAGCCGCGCGTGCGAGGATCTTGAAGTGCGGAGGTCGCCCCACCGTGCGCACAACAAACAAGCGGCTGCGGATGCTCGGCGTGAACGGGCGACGCGGGCCTTTGCCCAGGAAGTACGATTTCCAGAACGGGCGGTCGCGCTCGTTGTCAGCAGGGAGCATGTTGTCCATCATGCAACAAAACACGTTCATGAGGATCTCCGCGTCCGACGGCAAGCTCTCCGACCACTCTTTTCCTGTAGAGTATAAGCAACCACCAGAGTGAATACCACTAATCTAACAGGGGAGTAAAATACAATGTGCGAGCCTACCTTTCCAAGTTGAGCCTTTGTTCCAGCGGTAGCGGTCGAGGCTTCGGTCCTTCGAGAGCATGATCAGACGCTCGAGCACGTATTGCTGGCGCTCCAGAGACGAGTACTCGGTGCTGTTTGGGTCGCCGACATTCAGGTATTTGTCAAACTACACAGACACCACAAGAAAATACACACAGTTAGGATACAAGCAAAGCCACTATTCCACCAGTCGAATGCAAGACGGTAAGCAACTAAGCGACACTCACGCTCGTGTGCTCTTCAAACAGGTTGACACCGCGCGTTTTCGACACGAACAGCGGGCTCTTGGTGAGTCCGTGTAGCATGTCGGAGAGCGAGACGTTGGTCATCTGGTTTGTCTGCCCAGGAGGGCACAGCAACGCCTGCGACGGCATGCGGCGCAGCAAAACGTCCGCCATGACGCCGCACTCGTTCAGCTCGGTCGCATTCTGGATGAACGCCTCGACGACGTCCTTGACGTGGCACGCCAGCAGGCGGCGGATGTTGCGCGAGTACAGGTGCATGAACATCGCGAGCCCCCACTCCTCCAGCTGGCGCCACGCCACATGCGGATTTGACGACGTCTGCAGCGCGTCTTCCTCCTGACTCTTGGTGCTTTCCTGGATGTACGGGTCGAAACCCGACGCCTGGTACACGCGTGGCACCATGGATGCGTTGCCGTAGATGCCGTACCCGTCGTTCTGGAACGTCGCGCCGACGCCGAACGTCGACGACTGTTGGAGCGATTCTTCGTCCTCGCGCTTCTTCTGTGCCTGCTGGAGCTTGCGCAGATATGCCTTCCCGTCCTCCACGGTCTTCACGGGCGCGGGGTCGAAGAACGACCGTTGCTTGATGGCCGCGGCAGTCGAGCTCTTCTTCGTCGACGGCGAGATCGAGCGCAGGTTCTTCAGGTTCATCACTTCGTTCACTGTTGTGTGGCCACAGACAGCATCATACAAAATAACAACCAAGTACGTCAGGGATACTTACGATACCAGCACCAGCCATTTAACAGCAACCGTAGTCGGAAAAGGGGTGTATAATGGCACGTACAGGCAGCCGCGCGATCCACTGGCTTTGGACTCGCTGGAGCGCTCTTCCCCAAACCCAAGTACTGAATTCGCACGCACACAACAGCAACACAATAACAGGGAGACCAGTGTCAGCATACGCTCTTCCATACCCCATGTCAGAGCACGACATCGAACAGACTGTTAGGCAATAAATACCCTGTCGTTGAACTCGCGCAGCAGTTCCTCGCCCTGCACCTGCGCGCACTTGAGCGCCAGGATACCAGAAAGCACCCACACGCCCTGTGCTGCAATACGCAGAAACCCATACAGATAGATAAGAGATACACAGAGTCAGATCATATCCATCAGCACAGCTTGACGACGAGCAAAACGTCGTCCGTCATCACTCTTTCATACCGCCCAGCGCCAGCAGACTCGGCAGGATGCTGCTGCTCCACTCGCCGTTGAGCACTTTCCAGGGCGACGGCAACACGAGCCCGAGCACCACAAACGCGAAGAACGCGCCCGAGCCGAGCGCCGCGCTGTACGTCGTGCGCTGCTTCTCGCGGATCGCGCGCGCCTCCATGGCCTCGAGCGCGTGCGCAGACTCCATCATCGCTTCGCTTGGCTCTATCTATCTATCAATCTCACTTTGAAATCTGGCTGTTGGTGCTTTCCAGTGGAAATGGCGCGCCGTCCACACTGGCAGATGCAGGGTGGAATTCGCATACAAATAGCAAGCTTGATGTGCAATGTGTATAGAAACATCTGTCTATCCAGCGAAAGCGCCACTGGATTCCAACTTCATCGACACTTGTAGGGTGTGAGTGTTGGAAAGCAGTGATGGTGTATAGTAAACGAACAGGATGCGGTTTTAGAAGAGCGTTTTTCACAATCGGCTCGATTCGGCTCGGCTCGTTTTAGGTACCGAATCTGACGCCGCTTTTTGCAAACGAAAAAGCTCACATCCCGAAAAACGCGTGGCAAACCTCGTCGACAAGCTTATCGAGTGTGCTGCCGCCGCCGCCGCTCGCTCCCATGAACGGCTTCGACTCGTTCTTCCCGAGCAGCGGGACGCCGCGCAATCCATACCGCCATGCGGACTACCGCCGTCCGCGGCCGCCGCAGTCCAAGCAGGACCGCTTCTACGTCGTGATCGGCACGCTCGTATGCTTCGCGCTCTTTGTCTTCTGGCAGGGCATGCCGAACGCTCCGGGTGGCGCCGGGGGGGTCCCGCTCTCGATCGACTCGCAGGCCGCAGCTGCCGCCGCCGCGCTCTCTGGCGGCAATGGCGCTGCAGCAGCTGCTGCACCAGCAGCAACGCCCCGATCCAGACCGAGACTCAAAGGCGCGGCTCCGTCGCTGTCCACGACGCCGCTGAGCTTCAAGGTGATGACGTTCAACCTGCGCTTCGCGGGAGGCAATGATGGCTGGAACAGCTGGCGGTACCGAAAGGACCACGTCGCGGAGATCATCAACCGCTACCATCCGGTGCTCATGGGCACGCAGGAAGGGTTGAAGGACCAGCTCACGGAGCTCGCGTCGCTGCTGAAGCATCCGTACGCGCGCTTCGGCGTCGAGCGCGAGGAGAACGGCGAGTTTGAGCAGATTTTCTACGACACAAGCGTGCTGGAGAAGCTCGATGACGGTGATTTCTGGCTCTCGGAGACCCCGGACACGTTCGGCACGAAAGGGTGGGACGCCGCGTGCGTGCGGCTCGTGACATGGGGCAAGTTCCGCGTCAAGGCGACCAAGCAGGAGCTCTTCTTCTTCAACACGCAGTTGGACCACGTCGGCCCGAACTCGCGCGCGCAGGGCTCGCGCTTGCTGTGGCGCCGGATCAAGGAGATCGCCAAGTCGGCGCCGCTGTTCCTCGTGGGCGACTTCAACACGTACCGCCACACGGAGACGTACAGCTACTTCACGAAAGAGGCGGACGGGCCCAAGCTGCTCGAGGCGTGGCCCGAGTCTGAGGAGAAGATCGGGAAGGTCTCGTACACGTACCACGGCTGGGCGGGCGTGGACAACGACGGCGAGCGCGGCGCCGTGGTCGCAGCAAACCACATCGACTGGATCTTCTACCGTCCGCAGATGAAAGTGCTGACCACGGAGGTGATTACCGAGGCGCGCGATGGACGATACCCGTCGGACCACTACCCGATTCAGTCCGAGTTCCTGTTCCCAAGTCCCGCCGATCTGCCGCCGCCCTCGTCCTCACGCTAGGATCGCGCTGAGGATATCCTTGATAGGGACGTTAGGCTAGGCTCCCTCATGATGTTCAAAGCTTTTGTTATATACCAGTATCTGTTAGATTTCTTCCTCGTTTCCTGGTTCTCTATGCGCTGTTCGTATAGCACCTCAGCGGCTTGCCGGGTCCGTGCCGGAGCGCGACCGTGTCGAGCGCCACGCTCTCGTAGCCCCTCGTGAAGTCGCCCAGGATCCGCAGCGACGTGAGCGCCGAGAGCATACTCACGAACTCGCACTGGGTCGGCTGCGTCCAGGGCAGGATGATATTCTTCGGATCCTTGACCCACCCGGCGAGCTCGTTGAGCGGCAGCCGGAACTGCGTCGTCGTGCCGTCGTACGTGAACACATAGCTCAGCGGCATGGCGAGCGTGATCCCGGCGTTCTGGTTGCACGTGCTACACTCGCGTACCACGAGGTTGCCGCGGCCGAGCAGGTTGAGGTTCTCCTGGTCGAAGCTCCCCTCCACGGACGAGAGCATAAAGTCCAGGTTGCCGCCGTACGCCGACCACTGGTTGCCCAGGAACTTGTCCGACGCGCTGAAGTACCAAAGCATCGAGTCGTCACCCGAGCTGTCGCTCTTGCGGTGGATTACGGCGTCCAGTCCGTATACGTAGTAGCTGAGCAGGCGGCCGCGCGAGATTGGCTGAAATATTGGCGACTGCGCGTTGTCGCCGTTGGAGGCGATCCGCCAGTTCTCGGCGTCGCGGTCGAACGTGCTGGTCACGAGCCCGTTGTTCGTCGTGATCGTGATGACCGCGTCCTTTGAAGTGTCGACGCCATTCGTCATCGTGTAGCGGAACTCGGTGTACTATGGTAGCAGTCATCATCATCGCATACACTGTAGGAGAGAGGCTTAGATCACCCAATACAGGCTTGTAGTAGAAAACGAAAGTGATCGTATACCTTGGAGTTCAACGGCGGTCCGCCGTAGATCGAGCGCACGAACACGACGCGGTTCTTGGAGCCAGTGACAGCTGTGGACACGGTCGTGATCGGCGTCACGTCTTTCTTTGGCTCGTAGCTGCACAGATAATCAATAGACAAGGAGTAACACATTCGGTCAAGCCTCGGTTGTGCGTTCGGTATCGAAATAGCTCCGCAAGACGAACCCGTAGGAGCTGAAAACCTGCGAGAGCTGGTAGAGCTGACCGTTCTGCGGCAGCGACGTGATCGTCGCGGTGAGCTACGCACACACAATAGCAGCAAACACGGATGCGCTTGAGTACACAGCACTGCTTCATGCATAGTATCCACAGCGACAGAGTGATTACCGAGGAGCTATCTTGGTTGAAGCCCTTGAACGTGATCACTTCCTCCTTGCCTAGGCTGCAAGCAAGCACAAGCGATGCACAGATAGTGAGTACCGGAGCTGCAAACAGCTAGTATAACGCAGGGAAGAGATGACGTACACATCGGCAGCTACATTCACGAGCAGCAGGTGCAATAACAGCCATGCAGCCACCACGCGCGCCATCGCCATCGCCATCGCCATCGCCATCGCCATCTCGCCTTTCGTAAATGAAGCGCGTCGTTTCAAGATGGCGCATTTCGCTTTTTTGGACAAAAGTACTCTAATGGAGTTTACAACTACCTATATATAACATCAAATTGCAAATTACAATATAAATTAAATGAAAGAAAACTCTCTATAAGGCATGCAGCTTGATATGCAAGGTGGAAAGGGTCTTCTATTATAGTGGTTAACAGTGCTTGGCGGGATTTGGCGAGACAAATGTAATGTTCCCTCGTCACGCTCACTGTCAAACAACAGCAAGCCCACCATCACGACGAGAAACCCCACAGAGCACACACAGCCAGCATGAGTGCCATCTTCACGCCGTCCGAGTCCATCAACTACAACTTCGTCTCTGGGGTCTACGGCTTCTTCAGCGCGATCTGCCTGCTGCTGCTGGCGCTGCACTTCTACACGCCGCAGGTCGAGGGCTTCTTCATCACGCTGCTGCCCTTCCTGCCCTGCTTCCTCTGGAGCCTCGTGGTGCGCAGTAAGTGGCTCAAGCAGCAGAAAGATGCGGAAGACAAGCAAGACGCCGATAAGGGAGCTGAAGAAGAGGCCAAGAAGGACAAGTAAAGCGCCTCCGCTGCTACAGCTATACTATGTCAGGCACCGTGGCGATCCCAGTGTTATACGCGTCCGAGTGAGCGAGTGGCGCGTGGTGAGTGCATGAGGTACAGACATCCCGCTCGATTTTGTATTTGTGGCGTGATTGGGAATAGATTTCTTTTTTTTTTGTTTTTGTTTTGCTTGGGTGATGGCGTTTCTTGATGTGTAGTGCTGCTGGCTGTGCAGAACATTATCGCATGGCTGGCTCGCTGATGCACCAGGCTCTTCGTGCGTGTTGGCGCCCCAGCGTCGAAGATTCGAGGATGATGACGTCTGAGCATTTATGCGGCTGCTGCTTTGGAAAACAACTGGAGCGCCTGGAGAGTTTGAGCTACGTCACGTGCTGCTGATGATGGTTCAAGTTCCATGCGCGCGAGCAGCGCCTGGAGGATGTCTGTGTACGCGGTGTTGCGCTCCGTCCCGCTGCGCTTCTAGTCCTCCACACATCGCACAGGCTTTTCATGTCTGACACGCTCACCTTTCGACTGCAACAGCGCGTCGTCGTCGACTGGCGGCGGCTGCATCAGCGCATTCTGAAAGAGCTGCTCAAGCACCGAGAGCTCTAAAGTGATCGTCTCGACGCTCGTTGTGCGCAGCAGTTCCTCCAGCAGCAGCTGCTCATGACGCTTGAGAGTCCACTGAACCGCAGTTATCGAATTGGGGGCGACTGCCACCCGCGCGAAGCTCTTCTGGAAGTGTGCGTCGAAGAGCTCTGTCGTGCTCTTGCGGGACTCTAGTCGCATCAATGCCTCCAACGTGCTGGTCGCGCTAGATTCAGTCCCAGCATGTAGACAACGATCAGAACCAAGTTGCACACAAGCCAACTGGAGCGACCAAGAAACAAGCGGCTCAGCAAACTCACCACGCGACCGCTTCGTTGCTGCTCTGGGTACGTGACACCACCAGCGCGACCTCAAACAGCCGATCGTACACGCGCTCCATCGTGGTCAAGCGTCCGTACTACAAGAAATATGCCGACACCGCTTCGCTTCCGCGACCTATCACCCCCATACAAGCAGCACCAAAGAGATCATGTGGGCCGTCATTTTATCCCTATTGTATCAGTGCGCAATGAAAGCAAAGCAACACTTACGCTCTAGCAGTCAGGCGAGATGCTGGACCAGTTTCCCTAGAGCGTGCTTTGCGTCGCCGTTCTCGAAATCCAGGATGTGCTTTGCCGAGACCGTCTCTAGGACATCGTGGATGTGCGGCAGCAGCGTCTTGTCCAGCGAGCCTTCCATCAGGAGAGAGAGCACCTCCATACCCGTGGCGGTCTGCACGGGCGAGACGACGCCACCAGCGACCACCTCCGAGTCGCCTCGGATGCGCGCGAGGATCAGCGACATGTACGTGTTTGGCGCCGCGAATCGCCCGACAAGCTCCACGACGATCTTGAGTTCGTTGGTGATCTCTGGCTCGCGCCAAACGCGGAGCAGCGTCTGGAGGAGCAGGTGCACTTCGACGGTGATCGTCTCTTCGCAGTACACGATGATGCTCTTGAGTGGCCGCACAGCGTGACCTTGCGTCTTGGACTACCAGTTGTCCAGCTCGCGCAGAATCGGGTTGAGGAACCGTCGAGCGCGGCCGCGGACGTACAAGCGCGTGTCCAGCGACGAGCGAGCGTCGAGAAATGGCGGCAGGAACCGCTTGCGGTAGTTGTAGCTCGGGTTCTTCCCGTCCACGCCGTGCTGCTTCAACTCCAGCACTTCCTCGCCGTGCTCTTGTTTGTACCGAGTGCTGAGGAACGCGAGAACTTACAGTGCATTGTGGGAGATGTCGCCGTTCTCGTCACTCACGGCGCTGAGCAAGTACGGCATCAGCCGCGATTCGTGGTCGTAGCGGTTGGGGAGATTCGTGATCCAGTCACTAGTCATGTCGAAAAACGCCTTGCGGACAAGCGGATTGTCGTCCTGATCCAGCTTGGCAAAGTAGTTCAAGCGGATCTCGGAGGTGTAGAATGCCGAAATGGGGATCACGTTCTCGTCGCGGTGTCCGATCAAGTCGACGATCGCCTCGGTCCCGCTACCTTTGCATTTGTCTCGATTCGGACACGTCACCAGCGCGCGGATCGTGTCGATCGCAGCGATGCACATGCGCGCCAGCCAATGGAGAAGCAGATCCTTGGCGGCGCACGCGATCGCGACGCTGAAGTGCTTCATGACAGACACCATGTTGTTGCTGATCGCACGCAAGATCTCGCAGGCTTTGATGGTGACTTCGTGGAAATTGTCGTGGAGCCCGCTCACGAGGATCACCAAGACGTCAAACATGTACGCGTGCAGGATCGACGACGCGTTGTGGCTGAACGCGTTCTCTAGCAGCGCAGCGAACAAATCAAGGAACAGCAGCCGGATCTCTTCCGAAGGCTCTTCGGGCTTGAGGCGCGAGACTTGGCCTTCTTCGACGAAGATGCGGCCGCGCTTGAACGCGTCGTGCAAGAACTGGCCGTGCGTGAACTGCTGGTTCTCTTCATCGTAGCCGTACTGACTGTTGATGCGGTTCGCGATCGCTGGCATCAAGTAGGGGATGAAGCGCAGCAAGCCTTGCTCTCGCGCAATGAACAGCGTCACAACGCGGATACAAACGTCGCGGACTTTCTCCATCGGGTCGTTGAAGCGCTTGAAGAGCGGCTTGGCGACCTCGCCGAAAGTCGAGTCGTCGTCGGGTTCTTGGTTTTCAGCCGGCGTCTTCTCGGGCGAAACCACAGTGATCACCTGCTCACAGGGCTTGAAGAAATGCGCTTCCAGCACCAGCGCAGCCTTCTTGCGGACGCTGGAGTGCTCGCCTGCGAGCCGATTCAGCTCTCTCTGGAGGTTGAACGGCTGTGCACTCGCCTGCTGCTCAGCTTTGGTGTCCAACAACGCCATACTCTGCGTTGTTGTGCTTAGCGCACTTGTCTTCTTGGCCGCCGAGCCCGCTTGCGCTGAGTGGTCGCCACCCGCTCTCTTCTTGCCTTTCGCCGCTGTCGAAGAGCAGCTCGCGACAGATCTCCTGAGCAAACGGTTGACACCCGCCTGGCGGCGGCTTGGAGTCTCCTGCTGCATCTCCTTCCAGATCGTATCCACGTCGCTCGATAGCTGCTGAGCCATGATGTCTTGCTGTAGTTCCTCCTTTAGAGATCATGGTGCGATGAAGCAAGACAAGGTCCGTGGTCTTTGGACTGCTTGGAACAGACTGCTTCGCTTTTCTGCAGATTGTGTC
>JAADVN010000057.1:0-43344 GCA_023335535.1 Globisporangium spinosum
ACACACACGCATCATACATCATACATCATGCATCATACATAAATGGATGGATGAACGAATGAGTGCGCTCTCGCTAATGCGCGTCGCCATGATCACGCTGCGCTTCCTGCTCTTGGCTCTCGCGCGTGGGCTCTGACGAACTCGCTGCAGACGAAGGATATGAGTAGGCGGTTGTTCGCGCGGGAGAATGCGAACGGCTCTGCGCATTTTTTTCTGCTTCGTCCTCCTGGTGTGGGTGCCTCTCTTTTTCGCCGGTGTCTGCTGCCGCAGTATGATGCACACTTCCAGACTGATACCCATTCCAGCTCTGCTGGGTCACATCAAGGAATGGCTTGTTGTCAACGACGTTGCTGGAAATAGTGCTCGCACTAGTGCCGAAGCTCATTCGCTGCTGGCGGATGCGTCTTCGCATGGTGGAATAAAACCGGTTCTTGACCGCGTTGTCTGTGCGCCCGGGGAGAAGCCGCGCGATGTCCGCCCAGTGGTTACCGATCTTCTCGCGGGTCGTGAAGATGATGTCGTCTTCGTACTCGGTCCACGCCTCCTTGTTCACGTCGGGGCTCAGATGGTTCACCCAGCGCTCGCGGCACTGCTTGCCGCACCGTCCGGGCAGAATGCGCGAGATCGCCGACCAATCGCTCGCGCCGGAGGACGTGACCGCCATGGAGAGCGTCCGGTCCTCACCGGCGCTCCATGGACGCTTGCCCAGCTTGCTGCTATTGCTAGTTGTGTTGTTGTTGTTGCTCGAGGTCTTCATTCGCTTTTGCTGCGGTGAGAACGATTCTTTGAGCAAGTCCGAGCCAAAGGTCTCATGCGACGACACCAGTGGCTGCGTCGAGTCGAGAAGGTTCACCAACAAGTGGCGCTCCTTGTTGTTGGTGACATTGTTGTTACTGGAGGTTGCAACATTCGCCATCCCGTCATGGGTCCGCTTGCCGCCGCGCTGCTCGATCGTCTCCATGAATCGGCGATTCAAGAAGGGCGGCGCTATTGCTTCATGCTCTGCTTTATACTGGTGCACATGGCTCTGGTGGTGGCGTACGGGAGGAGTCTGGTGGTGCTGCTGCCGATGGTTGTGAAACTCTGGTGCAACGTGCTGTGGTCGCGGTGAGAAAGCTGACGGCGGTCCGAGGATCGGCACTTGCACCGATGGCATCTGCATCTGGAGCTCCACGGTGTTCACGAGCCGAATGAGGTCCTGCTGCAGCGACAGCACGCTCTTGCGCAAGTGCTCGGCCTCCACCTGATGCACCGCGTCGCGCTCGCTCAGCTGGCGCAGCTGTTCGCCTTGCTCCGCCACTTTGCTCTGCAGCCGCGCCATCTCCGATTCATCGGTCTCTGAAGATGTGCAAGTAGCAGTCGTAGCTTGCTGTTCGCCACTCTGTTGGTCCGTGGTGGTGTACTTCTGCACGAGCTCGTGCATCTTGCGCATCAGCATCTCGATCGGCGGCGGCGGCACTTCCGGAGCGGACGTCTCGTCTTCCTTTTCGGACGGACCGGCGTGGACATCCACACACACGCGCACATGGTCTCTTCTTTTGTGTCTCGATTGCGGATCCTCGTCGCGTTCAGCAGACTCGGCAGTTTCAGCATCAAGCGTCTTCATCTTCTCGCTGCGGCGCTTGGCCAACACCTCATGGCGCAGCGTGTCGATCACGTCTTGCGCGCACTCAACGACATGCTGCTTCCCATCACGTGGTATGCGCTTGTCCTGGTGCTGGCGCTGCTGCTCTTGGCGGTCGTCGCCGTGTCGCGCGTTCTCCGTGCTGTCAGTGTCGACGCTTGCGTGAACTTGCTCATGCTTACCACGAGCTGCTGGCTCGTGCTTCACGTTCATTGTATCTTTTTGTGCGAATGTCGCCCAGCAATTTGCTCGTGTAACTTGTGCCCAACGCTCCGAATCTTCAACTGCTGACGTTACGCTCGCTCCCGAAATGCGGCGCTCTTCTTCTTTCTACTCCCGACCACCGTGAAGCGACTGCAAATCTTTCTCACAGCGACAGTGCGCCATTTCGGCTCGATAGCAAAACGCAGGCTGCCTGCCTGGCAGGGCCGCGTCGTTTCGCGACCGAAGCTCGCCCCTTGCGCACGCTCGTTCGCTTGAAAGGTCACCCGCGAGCAGTCGCCGTGTTCTCTCGCTCCACTTTCGGCTTGCTTTATAAAGGAGAAGCAGGCGTGGCGATCGTCTGCATGTATTGCACATGCGCACACCACTTCTCTCGTTTAGAATGTCAGGCGCCGCTTGTTGGTGAGAGGCGAGAGGCTCGCTCGTTGGCGTCTCTTTCCATTATCGAAAACCTCCATGCGATCTTTCAGACCAATTGAAGAGCAGCAAACCACAAGATGCAAACCATAGAACTACGCACAGATCGCACGCCTGGGCCGAAACGAAGAGGATCATCATTGCAGTACTCATGTGCGTGGCTGAATATGGCTCCGTCGTCCTGTGGCAGCACGTGGAACGAAGTGGTCATCCGCACGGAACTCGTCGCTCAGTTGCTTCAAAATGACTGCGATTTTGTTTGAAAATTGAGCTTTCACAACTCAACAGAGACAAAACAGGGTGGACAAGGACAAGCACCATATTCGTACGTAATTGAACGTCGTACCTTAGTGAAGTTTCCGACTTCCATGATCAACATCAAGCCAAATGCGAGAATTTCAAAAAAGATTCTTGAAGCTGGTGGAAAAAGCACGAGCTGGCGGCGATGGCGGACGCGGATGCGCTCATCTTCACGGCGCTGCAGCAGAGCGAGTGGTGCGCTCTCCCCTGTCATTACAGGCTGCTGCTGCCGCTCTATTGGGAGTCGCTAACCCCTGTCGCTCGCTTTCCTTGTGTATGTATGTGTGTCTCTCTCTTTCTACAACGCAGTCTTGCTGAAAATGGCGACGCTTCTTCTTCAGACTGGAGCGTCAGGGACCTTAACTGCGACGCGCTCGTGGTGATCGCGTGGAAATGCCTCGCGTGCGTACAAGCTGCGGCCATAGACTCCCAGCTGGACATCCAGCTGCCGGCATCGTTTGACGCACCTGTAGGTGTCGCCGCGCGCCATCGCGTTGGCTCGCAGCTCGCGAATATCCTCAAGGTAAAACGAGCACCTGCCGCACTCAGATATATAAAATCACGACAGTGTCATGCCACGGATTCATAACCATTGCTACAACATCTAACCAGTCTGTCCATCTATCGATCACTGATTGTTCTACACAACATGTAGGATCTCGGATATGCGGGCGACTGCGGGTACAACCACTTTCTATATCCCAGCGAGAAGGAGACGCGCAACATCCTCACGTGGCTGGTGGGCAAATTGCCGCGAACTGCTGCTGAGAGCAGCCTCGACGACGCGTCGGTGCTCACGTCTGTGTCTTCAGCGCCAGGACAAGCGTCGTCGGCATCATCATCATCATCATCTTCATCTCTGGCTTCACTGACGACGCCCGAGCGCCTTCAGAGCATCTTTAACAGCTGGAAGCAGGAGAGAACACTTTACGTGCTGCCGAATCGAGAATTGAAGGGGCTTCGAGGCTTCCAGTCGTTACCGCTCAAGACAGCGCCTGTCAGTTTGCCTTGGCAGTCCCAGAAGAATGGTGAAGACGCGAAAGGTACAGTCAAGTCTAACCGCAAGTACTCTGTGAAGCACTATAGATACAGTCTAATTGGGGTTTTGTGGGCGTTGTTCTATGCAGGTGGCTTTCTCTTTGACAGTTTTCCAAGTGAATCGATCAAGACCGTGTCGCTGCTCGAAGCATTAGCCTCCAACCAGCGCAAAAACATGCAGCAGATCACTCTCTTCGATGAGGAAGATGAAGGAAAGGTAGCTGGCCGAAAGGCAAGCAGATTTGAATTTGAGACCGAGCAAGCGAGTCGTGTGGATGACATCAAAGTAAGAATCTGTCGTTTGGGAACTACTTCGATGGCGCTGGATACGGTTCATAGTTTGTTAACAAATTGTTTCCGCCTTTGTGAGTAGGAAGCTACAAGCGAAAACAAACTGGTTGCTGAGGAGCTCAGTAAAGCAGGATTTATGGACCAAGGTGACTCGGATGATGAAGACGGAGAAAACAACAGCGAGTTTGCGCTAGGAAAGCTGAAAACAACGACAACAACAGGCGAGTTTGGCTTCCTCCCGTCAGTCGAATCGCTCGTGTCTGCTGGTGCTGACCCAACATCCCAAGCGTTATCGACATTTGCTGAAATCAGTGACTCTCTGAGTGCAAAACAAGACGCGCCGCCAACTGGTGATGCTTCTGCTCCTCTTGCTGCTCTTACTGCCGCGGAAGAAGCAGAAATGCTCGAGCAAATGCACTCGCAGCTCGTGGAAACCCAGCAGCGGATCTCAAAGATGCGCAAAGTCATTGAACGCGACCACAAGGAGCTGCATCGCATCCAGATTCAGATCAACGAATCGAAGAAGAAGGGGCTTGAGATGAAGAAAAGCCTTGCGACGCGCCAGCAGACGTTTGCGATGCTGCCTCAGGCGAAAGAGAACATCGCGAAACTTGAGGTACGTCAAAGGATTTTTTGGAGAGATCGCGCTGTTGCGTTTTGATGTGATCAAGTGCGGTGGCAGCTCACCAAGTTGTTTGTGTATCATGTATGTAGAACATTTGCGCTGACAATGCTGAGAAGCTGAGGCAACTGGAAGCAGAATGGGAAGCTCACCGAGCTCCTCTCCTAAAGGAAGAAGCCAAACTGGTTGCGATGAAGTCAAATAGAAAAGCGCGATGCCGCCAGTTTGTCGCCGAGATGAAGACGTTTCGTCAGGAAATGAAGGACATGGCGACTGCGATCCAGGAGAAAATGGACTCGGTGCGTATCCTCGACCGGACTTTCTCGCAGCTTCCGCAGAATCTGAACCGAAACATGTACACTGCGCGTATTATGGAGATCATCAAGCAAGTGCACAAGCAGAAAGCAGAGATCTCCAAGATCATCGACGACATCAAGTCGATCCAGAAGCAGCTCAACTTTGCGTCCGAGAAGCTCAAGCGAAGCGAAGCGGTCGCGGAAGACAAGCTCTACAACGCCGCGAGCGCTGCTGTCTCGGGCTCGAGTAGCAAGGACACCCAGAACAATCCGTTCGTCGAGTGCTACCGCAAGTTTGCCGAAGTGCGCGAGCTCTTTGAAGAGCTAATCATCGTCGTGGGTGACGTCGGGAAGAAAGAGAACGCGGCGCGGGACCTGGAGAACTGGATCTCGCAGCTCCAGAACCGCGACAGCGGGCGACATCTCGACAAGGTGCTCTCGGACTTGGAGAGCGTGCAGATGGAAAACAGCGTGCTCATGGACCAGCTGCGTGCTCAAAGAGCACAGTAACCCTTCTCTGTGTGAGTGCTTGTGTTTACATGTCGATCCTGTTTACACACTTTTTTTAATTTCAATCACGGCAAACTGGTGAGAGGTAGCCAGCCATTTTCCGAGGACGATGCTTCATCTAATATCACTGCAGACCAAAAAAACGTCAGCTTTGTTGTTAGAACAAGAGAAAGACCGAGCAAGCGAGATGTGAAGGGCAACGTACGTTCCAGCAGATGCTCTGTCGCTCGAGGCACCAATTCCGCAGTGACGCTCGTGCTGTGACTCACGTCAGGGCTCACGTTTACCTCGAGAAGCCACGCGCGATAGTTCTCATCGAGCAGAAAGTCCAGTCCCAGCCACTCAAAGCCGTTCTGGGCATGCGAAAACAGCGAATCCAGTACCAAACAAAATGTCAACCGCCGAGGGAAAAAAATATTGCTGAACACGACAAGAGAATCAACCATAACTAGCATATTCCCAGCGCACCCCAACGGTTTTGAGCTTGGACACTGTCGAGAGAATCGCGATGCGGGTCGCGTGCTGCATCTGCGGGACAATGGTTTCGCTCCATACATCGTGGCCATGCTGTTGCCTATTGAAACACTCATTCGCGACAGAGTGAACAGTGAGCCTTCGGGTAGCTCTGTCATTATCCACAACAGATATTCCACTGTCAACGTACCTCAAATGATCTTGAAACGTGTCGGAGCTCCACATGGATTCATCTGAAGCATCAGCAGCCCCTTCAGCGTGTTTCTGGATCGAAAAGTTGCTCAAGTGCACAAACTGGTCGTCCAGCTGGTCACTCTGCAGCCCAAATGGCTCGGAGCAGAACCGCAAGTAGCATTTGTGGTACCAGAACACGTGCAGCGGCTCCAGGGACTTGATGAGCACCCACTGGCGGATGTCGAACTTGCGGCCTTCGCGCAGAGTCAACAGCGGCTGCTCCATGTATTTCTGCACCACCCACTTGTTCTGTGAGTTAGGCGGTGATGCTGATGCTTCGAGCTCTTTCCGATCGATATCGCCGTCTTCAACGCCATCTGGAGGTGTTTGCAGTGCCAGAATGTCATCAAGGGATGCCAGCAACTGGATGCCGCGTCCCTGCGAGAGATTTGACGGCTTGCAGATCCACACGCTCTGGTTCTCGAAGCCCACAGCGTCAAACTGGAGGTCCAGCTTCCGCAGAGTCTGCAGAATGTGCTCCACTTGGTTCTTGAGATCCGGCGCTATTGGACTGACTGCTGCTGCAACTGGTGCTGGGTTTTCTATTTGCATGTGCTTTTGCAAGAGCGCCTTCCACCCTGGAGCTTCGACATCAAGAATCACGATTCTCCTGGCACGAGAAAAGAATCGCGGATCGCCATCGATCACAGCGCTCAGCAGCGTAATCGCAGCCGAAAGCTCATCAAGTGCGCCATCGCCGGTAGCAGATTGTATTGTGTAGCTCTTGAGAATCGCAAGCGCACGCGAATACAGGAACCACTCGACCAGGAGCTGCTTGTCATCGCCACACAGCAAATCAAACGTGCGCAAGTAGAACGCATCGACACCCACAGTATCATCATTGCCATCACCTTCTGCCACGTGACCGTCTCTGCTATCAGCTGCAGCCGTAACAGCAGTGCGCTCGTACTCGTAGAGCGCGCGCGCAAAGACGTCCTTCTGCGAGAAGAGTACTGTGTTCTGAAAATGGTTGAGCCACTGTTGCTGTTGCCCACTGCTGCTGCTGCTGCTGGTAATTGTGCGCCGTTGCGCCGCCAACGACGCCCACGGGATCTTGTTGTAGTTGGTCCACTTGAGGCGGGCCTTTGGGAACGACAGGTGCGGATGGCGCGTCCAGCCGCGCGCCTCGAGGCAGCGGATCACGTCGCCGAACTTGTCGTCTGCGACGAAGATGCTGGGTTGTGGCTGCCGCATGTGTGCCTTTGCAAAGTGTTCAACTTGTGGGTTTAGCCTAGGTTTAGCCTCGGATATTACGTGTTCTTGGAACTGATGGCTCTGAAGACCGTTTATTTTTAAAAGAGGCAATTTAATACAGCCTCTCTACAACTGCTCATTTCAAGTTGGCAAGCTGCTCGAGTCTTGAAGTGAAGAATGCAACGACACCAAGCAGCATTGTGGATGCGTGTGGTTTAGATGGAGCATTGTATTAACGTTATAAAGGCAGCGACAGATAGAATGGATCGGTCAGTACTGGTAGCGTGGACGCTTGAGGTTCCTCATAACAACCTTTATCGCCACCAACAAAACTCAGTCCGTGGCGTAAATAGACCGTCGACAATCTGTTTATCCCCACGTCCCGGAGAGTTGTTGCCGATTCGAGATGCGGCCGAACCGCACGACCACCGGGCGAGGCGCTTCTCGCAAGCGGTACAAAATACGCGAGAGACCGAGGCCCGCCACTTCCTGGCCGTTCACTGCTAGAATCACGACGCCGTTCTGGATCTCCGGGTAGCGCGCCGCCTCCGAGTTGTCAAAGCACTCTTTCACGACCGCAAACTGCTTCGTCTCGTCAGCGCCGAGCTTCATGCCAATCGCCTGCTGCTTGAACACGATGTCGAACACGTTCTCCATGTCGTCCAGCGGGTTTTCGTTTGATGCGCGTCGCATGGGCGACGAACTGACCGTGAGCGACGGCGACGTAGGAGACATAGTTCCGCTGTTGGTACGGTATTTGGTGGTGGTGTTGTTGTACGGAGAGTTTGGAATCGTAGCGTTGATGCGCAGAGGAATGTTATCTTCCGCGTTATCCGAGTCAGACGACGAGTGAGTATCCGCTTTCTCTGGTGGGAACTCAAGGCGCCGAGGTGGGGCACCAGAGTATGACGGTGAGTGCACAGTGTGGTACTGGTTGCTTCCATTCGCGCCAGATGGCGGTCGTTCGGACACCCGTCTTCCTTGGGCATCCCGCGCTGGAGTCGCAGGCGTCAACGGAACTGGACGATGTGCCGCATACTGCGGATGCTGAGGAGTGTTCTGCTGGTACCTGTATCCGCTTTGCGAGCCGCGCTTCTCGTCGTCAAAAGAGCCGCGCACGTACTTCTCGAGCAGCAAATGGAACGCCTCCTTGTTCTGTTTCTCTTTGCGCTGCGAAGCTGGTAGTGGGGTACGCTTTCCGATCAGCGTGTAAGCGTAAAGCTGCTGAAAGAACAACCCATTCGTGGAGTTCATCGAGTCCTCCGAGAGCTGAAGCCCGCCAGGGTAAGATCGCAGCCATGGGAACATCGCACTGACATCACAAGAAAGAACACACACCTGCGTTAGTGGCGTGAACAGAAGCTGCATTACAGGCGTCATTTGAAGATAGCTCGTTTCTCAATTATTACCTGTTGAACGTTGTGTCAGGTGTCTGTAGCAGCGTGCGCGCGTCGACGACATCCATCGGAGAGATGCAACGGCCAAGCTGGTCGCCCAACTCGATCACTACGACACATTATCACATAAAATCGAATCACACAAGTCAGAGAGGCTCAGCGCATTGTTACAAGCGCGCACATCAACAGCTTGCTTCTCACTCACCAGATCGCGTGGTGCGGTTGTACAGCACCTCCAGCTCATCGTTCTGTGAGACCTCGGTCTGGTTCATGCGCTTGAGGTTCGCGCGCTGGATCTTCTTCGCCTGCATGAGCAGCCATTCCGCCGGCTGCCGCGGGTCGCATGGGATGTCGTACGTCTGCGTCTGCACAAACAGTCTACATGCATACATACATAGCGTGTTTCAATTTTGTTTTCCCATGACAGGAATAGAAACCAGCGAAGAGAACGTCAGTCAATGCGTCAAGCAGGTTACGAAGGAAGGCAAAGAAGGGAGGGAGCACGCGTGGCGCTCAGGTATGTTACGTACCGCACAGTAAGAGACTCCCCCATGATAGATGATGGCGATGGTGTGGCTGCGCTGTGACGGACGCCCGCAGATGTCGATTAACGTAAGCTCAGCGCTGCTTCTTCTTTACTGAGGCTGGCGGTCTGCTGGCTGCACCTGCGCGAGCGAGCGCGTCAAAAAGCAGAGACGCGGCCACTGTTTGGGCAGTGTGGGGATAAAAAGTGATTGAGATCAAATATCATATTCACAAGGGTATATAAATAGAAAGGTCTGATTTTTGCGTTTTGTAAGTCAGTTTCTCATCGTCAAGAGTGATGGTTACGGGGTTTCACCCGTTTCAATCCATTTTCGCAGGTATAAAATGGAATTTCTTTTTTTAATTGGTGTTATTCGGCTGAAGCCACCAAAGTGAAAGTGGCAGGTGTGATGCGGCAGAGAAGGGATTTTTTGTGTGGGTTCTCATATCTGGTTTTTCTTCATGTTAACAGTGTGGGAATGGAGGAATGGATATGCCAAGCGAACACGACGGGGTCGGAATGCTATTCTATCTCTTATTTATCTACAGATATCCGCCCGCTAGTGCATTGCGCTCTCACTCGCTCCATTATCTTCTCTCTATTTACTACGGACCGCGTTGCTTGATCATTAGTTAGGCACTCGATGCGATGAGGTTGTCCTTCATGCGGATCACCGCCGACCGCCCGCGCGTCGCGAAGAGCGTGGCCATGTCCTTGAGCTGCAGAAAACCGCGTTCGCCTATGAAGTTCTGCTCGAGGTTCAGTTCCCTCAGCGGGTGGCTTCGCGGGTTTGTACCTTTGGCGGCGGACGATGCAGAAACTGGTAACAATGCCAGCGCATTGGTGAGGAAAACGACGCCGTCGTCCGAGATGCCGTTGCCGCGCAGCGAGAGCTCTTGTAGTCGAGGGAATCGGTGACTGGAAGCGAGCAAAACAGACGAGACTTGGCTTGTGATGCGGTCCTGAAGCCCTTCCGTGTACGCATAATCGAGTCCGAATCGCTGCAGCTTTGGCAGTGAGGTGTGACTGAGCGACGCCAACAGACTGCGCACGACCACGTTTCTCGAGATGAACTTGGCTTCGTTCTGGAAATCAAATTGCTGCGCGTGTGTCTTGCAGCCAAAGAGCGTGAAGCTTTCCAGGTTCAGGAACTTGGCAAAGAACAGCGCACGGTTTTCAAACGAGAGCGTGTTCATAGCTCGTGTGGAGACGTCGATGCTGGTGACGAGCCCTGGAAGAATCCGATTCGCCATCGCGCAGGTCGCACTACAGCGCAGAATGTCTTTCGGATCCAAAAATGAGATCATGTGCTGCAGGAGATCGTTGTTGCCATCAAAGAACAACAGACTTGGGGTACTGGTAGTCTGTGTCACATACGCATTCTCAGCAACGCGCTGTCTTTTTGTTGATCCTCTCTCTGGTACGCCTCGTCTCCGCTTCTGCAGACGCGTCTCCATACCGTCATAATGCGCTACCTCCTCTTCGGTCGTTCTTGTTCTTGCGAAAAGAGTCTGCATTTGTGTCTCTTCAACTGCGAACGCTTCGTCTTCTTTCATCGCCAGGTTATTCAGGTGCAGCTTGACCACGAGCGAATGCAGCCTTCGACTCAGCGTCTGTGGGTTGCGGTACTCCCACGCGGAGAACGCTTGACTGTAGAGCGCGAGCTCAGCGCGCCGCGCAATGTACGAGATTTTTGCATCCACCTTGCCGTACTTGGTCTTGAGTAGCACCAATCTGTGAGGTAGCAGATAGTTCCCATGTCAGTTGATGAAGTTATAGCTTCTAACGCAAACACATTCGAAGCATGAAACTCACATATGCAGCAGCACCGTGCGTCTCGCGACCATGTCGATGCTCGAGTGCCACGCGCGTTTCGCTGGCTGCGGATGGATCAGCGCAGCAAGTGGCAATGCGGGCGACGACGCTGTTGAAGGCGACACATGCGTCATTCTGTAGTGACCGCGTTCTGTTCTTGGTGGACAAATGAACTCTCTCGCGACGTAGTCTGCACGCTAATCGATCTCTCTGACTAGAACGTGGAATAGATGGCACGGCGTCACAGCAGCAATGCGGTACCAAATGCTTACTCAGCGGACAGCAAGGGCTCGACGCGGAGAAGAATGGACGAACGAACGGGACGCGCGGTGGCACGAGTGAGTGCGGCCTGCGTAGTAAATAGGAATGTCGTCACGGTCGCATTCTCACCGTTTGCTCACCCAGTCACTCACCCACTCACCCATGCCGTTCGCCGTTCGCCTCTTCCCCCCTGAGACGTTCGGCTATACCATCATCACACTTGTGTCCGCACTGCCTGCCTGCTGTTCTAACACTTGAAAGGGCACATTTCGGCCAGAGGCGCGCGATATAGTGCGTGCCGCAGAATCAGCTGGTTGGGCGGTGCGTGGGTAAGGAAGCACGCGGGCAGGTACGGACAATACGATAGCCTCACGGTCATACAGTTCGGAATCGCACGCTCTCTACCTGCCCGATGGATGCACTCCGCACTCTCCATATTCCAGGCGTCTCTCCGCGAAAACAGCTGCGCGGATGTGCACCGACAGCAGTGGGAGACACCCAGGAACGTGGCTCACACTAATGACGGTCCTCTGTTTTCCTACATTAGGATCGCTATGACAAAGCTACGTGTCACACACTAACTAGGGCTCACAAGCAAACGAATCCAAGCAAAGCATGCCCAGCCGCATCAACTTGAGTGTATCATGCACGGGTGAAGATGGAGGAACCAGGAAGTGTCGGAAGTGTCCATGGATCCACGCAGCAGCAGCAACAGATGCACGCATATCTAGGCGAATTGGAGGACGTGGAGCATCCCGTGCACTCGTACTTCCCCGAAGGCGCGGTCGTGAAGCTGCCGCTCATCTACCTTCCGGATATCGTACGTGCCCGTTTGCTTTTTGTTTTGCTCACACATGAATGACACTTGCTGCTTGCTACATCCAGCAGCTATTACACCCTTTGTAATTATACATGTGTATGTGTGTATGTGTGCGCGTTGCTACATATTATTAACGTCAGATCTTATTTCCTGGCGATGACCTGCCGCTGCGCATGCTCTCGGACACAAGCATCGAGTCTATTCGCGACCAGCTGAGCAGTGAAGGCGCCGTGCTCGGCGTGCTCTGTCCCTACCAGGTGCGCTCAATCCAGACGTTGGTTCATGGCGGCATGGCATTTGACCTGACAAGGTACTGTGTGTGTGGGACACAATAAACATATTTAGGGCGACGTGGCGTATGGCACAACCGTTCGCATCGAGAAATTCAGCGTCGTCGACCGATGCGCAGCAGTGACCGGCGCCGCGAAGCAGCGCTTTCGGGTGAAGAACCCACGCCAGCAGAACCACTCAGCGTATGTAGAGGTAGAGATCCTCCCGCACCCGAGACCTTCGCGCCTGCCATTTGTAGCGAGTCATTTGCAGAAGAGAGAGAATCAAGGTACGAATAACTCTTTGAATGCCCCAGCTGGTGGCGTGCGGTCTCAATCTCAACAAGTAACTACGAAGAAGACGAAGAAACGCAATGCACAAGATCTTTCGTCTCTGAGACTGCGAGACCAGCTTTTCACAGGCTACTGGGGACGCCACGTGTACGCGCTCTACGATGTGCACCAACTGGTCAGCCGCATCCAGAGCATGTTTGTGTCCTCGACGCATTGGACGTGGTTCGCCAAAGCCTCGAGCGCTCCAAGCCAGCAACAACAGACTGCGAACGCGGAGGCGCATGGTGGCTCGATGCTCCACTACTTGATGCAGCCGAGTGAGCAGCAGGACCCGAGCATCTTTGCGTACTGGGTTGCCGGGAACCTCCCACTGGATCGCAAGGAGCGCCTGGAGCTGCTGCAAATCGACTGTATCGTGCGGCTCTTGCGCAAGGAGATCGAGATTTTGGGAAAATTCGGCGACGATATTTATTGCTCGGGGTGTGGCGCATTCCTCGCGCACACACGGGACATCTTCAGCATGACGAGCCACGGCGCGGCGGGCACTTTTGTGAACCCCGGTGGGAACGTGTTCCAGATCCTGACGCTGCGAGAGATCCACTTGGATCACGTGTTGATCGACGTCGTACGGAGCACGCAGGACTCCTGGTTCCCGGGCTACTCGTGGAGCATCGTGTACTGCAACTCCTGCTATCGGCACCTGGGCTGGCAGTTCGACCGTGTTGTTGCTGTCGGTGACGGCAATGGTGAAGATGCCGCGCGGCCGCCTGCTCGCTTCTTCGGCTTTCGCCGCGCCGCGCTGACGCAGTCGTTCTCTGGTAGGCGGTACGCGGTCGGGGATTCGGATTCCGAGGACGCGGATGACGCTGATGAAGCCGATGGCGTCGAGTCGCTGCTGTCGTCTGTCGACTACCAGAGCGACGACGACAATGATCTGGACTGATACATGTAAATGCGTAGATACAGATGTGTAGATGCAGAGCCAAACACAAACAAAGACATGCGCATGTCGTCGCATTGAAGGTCCCCCCCCATGAAGAGCTACAGACTGTACGATTGCGTTAGCAACAGAAGACAACTGCCAAGCAAGTAAGATATACGCGTTTAACAAATTCAGAATGCCCGCTTGTCCATGAGATTTGTTATTTCTGTGTGGTTTTGTATTGATTTGTTTGTGTTTGTTTGAGGGTCTTGAACAATTTTGCTCTGCAACTTTCCTGGTTCATGGATGATAATCCGCGTTCACTTGTGCGCGATCTGCAACTCTGAACAAAAGACTGCTTTAACATGTCAATTTGTGCGGGATCTTTTCGTCTTCAACTAACGCTAAAAAGTCAGTCAAACGAGCTCTTCGGCCACGCAGCAAACGCTTAGTTGTCCGAGACGATCCAGGTGTCGAGCGCGCGCTCGTAGTTGCTGATCTCGTCTGGGTTGAACCACATGGTGATCTCGTGCTTGGCCGAGTCTGGGCCGTCCGAGCCGTGGATGAGGTTGCGGCCCGTGGAGATGCAGTTGTCGCCACGGATCGTGCCTGGAGCCGCCGCGTTCGGGTTGGTGGCGCCCAGGATCTTGCGGCCGGTGAGGATCACGTCCGTGCCTTCCCAGACCATGCACACGATCGGGCCTGAGGTGAAGTACTTGACAAGACCTGGGAAGAACGGGCGCGCCGACAGGTCGGCGTAGTGCTCGCGCGCGCGCTGCTCCGAGGCAGTCACGAGCTTGAGCGCGACGAGCTTGTAGCCCTTCTTCTCGAAGCGGTTGATCACTTCCGAGATGAGACCGCGCTGCACGCCATCAGGCTTGATGGCGATGAAGGTGCGCTCGTGCTTGGTGCCTGGCACGCCGGCGTGTGGCACGACAGGGGAGGCCTTCAAGTGGGACTCGCCCGTCGAGGCGCCGAACGCGAGCGCGGCGGTGGCGGCGGCCACAGCCATGACGGCCACAGGGGCGGTCTTGGTAGCACGCACCTGGGTCTGCGAGGTGTGGAGCGCGCGGGTGGCGTTGCGCTTGGCGGCGGCGGCGACACGGCGGGTGGCACGAGCGAACATCTTGAAAGAGGTGGAGGGGGCGTGGAGTGTGGGGCTTGAGGCGCAAATGAGCGAATGAGCGCACGCAAGAGAGCGAGTGGGCCGTCAAGAGAGCGAGCGGATCTCAACGCCGCGAAGATCGCGAATCGGTTCCACCACAGATTCCAAGCCAGCCAATCGCGCGCGTTTGCTTGTATAAACGTATGCGAACATCTCAATAGAAGGTTTTTCTGTCAGTTTGCTGGTGATAGAGCCTGTTATAAGTTATCACCCTCTGATTTTCGGTTGGTTGTGGAGGCTTTTTGGTCAGCTGTGGCGTCCACTATTTTCGTCATCCATCGCACGAAAGCAGCAGCAATCAAATCGAAGACAAGCACAAGCAAGCAAGATGGCGCCAAGTCCAGTGAAGAAGAGCAAGCAGCAGGCCGAGAGCGAGGCGGCCAAGGCTGCAGATGCCACTGCTGCCGCTGCAACCACCGCTAGTGCGCAGACTGATGGCGCCGCGTCGGACGACGAAGATGACCAGGAGGAGGACAAGACCGAGACCCTGAAGAGCAAGGCCGACGAGAGCAACGCCATGGAGAAGCTCACAGACGTGGTCGAGGAGAAGCAGATGGACGAAGACAAGATGAAGCAGGCGTTCCAGGCGCTGCGCAAGCAGGAAGAGGCGGACAAGGAGGCCGAGAGAAAACGGTGCGCCGCTGCCTTCATTGCAATTGTTTTTATTGCTCCTAATGGGCACTTCAAACTAACTGGTTTCGATTGGCTTTGGATCGCATGTGATGATTGACTATTCAGGGAAAAGCAGTTGGCGGCCGTGAAGGTGAAGAAAGAGGACGTCGAGCTGATCGCGCGTGAGATGGAGGTGACGACCCAGGTCGCCGAGCGTAAGCTACGCGAGGCCGACGGAGATGTCGTCCAGTGCTTAACGGCACTTGTCGCGTAGGTTGACGATCTCAGTCAGCCAAGTAGCTTGGACAGATGGGGGACAACGATGGATGGAACGATCCGCACACAGAACTGACGTCTGTCTGGAGAGATCCCGCGATCATTGACACAAGGTGGTGTGGATATGGTTGATTTAGTCTATTTTAGCATAGAGCGTGTTGAATGTTCTCCATCTCCTCTCTCTCTCTGTGTCTCTGCTGCGTGTGCATGTTGCGTTTTGCGTGCTCCCCCCTTGGTGTCTGTCTGTCTAACTCTACGGCGACAATGTTAAATATCTACACTATCCCCTCTCGCTTGTCTCTCTCGTAAGTTACCCTTCGACGCGAACCTTTGTGAGGTCCGAGATGATCGCGGAGCCAACCACTGCTTGGTGCCGGTTCTGCGATTTCCGAATCGAGCTCAACATCCGATTTAGTCGCTGCACCGCCACGGTTTCTACCTGTCCTGGCTTCATTCCGTGCAGAGATTCGCGGAAGATGTGACAGGCTTCCATGAGTTTCGAGCCTTTCCGATTCAAGTGGGGGTCGAGTGTGTCCAGCACGCTCTGGAAAAGCGGACGCTTCTTGAAGCGCGGGAAGCTATCCTTGGTCATCAAGCGCATGATCTTGTCCCATGCGGGGTCATAGAAGTTCGTCGGCAGGATTTCCCCCGGCTCGAGCTTCTTTAATTTGTCGACAACACTGTCACGGATGATGGCAGGCAGGTTCACTTCTTTGGGGGAGTCGGCTTGAATGTACTGTTCTCGTATGTGCTGCGCAATCTGGTTTTCCTCTTCGCCAACTGCGGCGCGAAATCGCTCAACGTCCATACAGAACGAAAAGTTCTCGTCACTGTGCTCGGCTTGGAGGAATGTCTGGTATCGCTGTGTGAGCACAGTATGCCGCAGCACACTAGCGAGGTCGCATCGCTCGCCAAACCAGGCGATGTTGGCTTCAGCAGCGACTTGAGGAAACTCGTGGAACAGCTCCATCACTTTGTCGAAAGAGCAGCTCAATGTGACGCCGGGAGACCGAGCGAACACTTTCCCTCGTTGAATGTTGAGGCGCTGGAATGTGAACGGACCATAGTAACATCCCGACGTGAGGAACACCGAATGTTCGCGATGAATCCCGCCTCGCTTCAGCTCGTTCGACGTGATCTCCAGCGCGCCATACACCAGGAAGCCAAAGCGAGGCTCGCCAACTTCTTGGTCCATCACGATATCGCCCTTGTGAACTTGGTCGTTGATGTCCATGCCGTGGCTGAGCTGAATCATACGCGGCAGCGGGATCGAGTTGAAGTACGGAATCACGCCGCTCATGAGCGCTTTCATCCACAGTCTCTCCTTCAGCAGCCTGTACACATTTTCTTTCACATCCGGGGCCTTCTCGAGCAGTTCGTGGGACGAGTCCTTCTCGATGCTCATCAGCATACAGCTCTCTTTCGCCTTCACTGTTGCTGCGCGTGGAATATTGATCAGCAGCGCCATTTCCCCGAAGAACGAGCCAGCTCCAAGTGTCGCTAATGGCGTGTTTGTTCGCGTGCTCCACACCTCTAACGTCGCTGCCAGCGTCACGAACATCTGCGTGCTTATGCCTTCGTCTTCTCTGAGAATGACGCAGTTGCTCGGGTACGCGCGGATCGTGGACATGTCTGTGAGTATTGCGAGTTTGTCTTTCGGGATGTTCGCAAAGAATGGGATGTCCGCCAGGAGCTCCAAAAGATCCGCATTCGTGAGCGTGTTCAATGACGGAGCAGCTGGGCTTTTCGTGCCGACGTCGATTGAGGGCAGTGACAAGTAGCGCATTCGCTCCTAAACTGTGATTCGATCTGCGATCACCGACTTGAGAATCACCTCCTCGCCGCCCGTTTGGCAGGAGTATCCGCACACTAGCTCTTGAGCAGACTTCCAGTAAATCAAGATCTCGTCCGTCTGGATAACGCCATGTTCATCGTAGAGCGTGCTCGCCGTGACGGTATACCGCTCATGCTTCGTCTGAGCCGATCCTGTGTCCGTATCTGCGTGAACGGTGTTCTGCTGTAGCCGCGCACGAATGCTTTGGACTTTTGTGCCATTCTGGTACAAGCCGATGCAGCCTTCAAAGACCAAGAGCACTTGGCCCTGTCTGACTTGTATGCCGTGTTGCTCGTCGGCTTTCTTGAGGTGTGCGTGGCGAATCACTTTGTGTGGCTGGTCTGTTCCGATTAAGTGTAGCAGCATCGACGCTTCGTACACGCGAGTGATCTCGGCACGTCGCGCTTGAGAACCAAAGACGCCACCCATGCTCTTGCTGCGCGCGAGTCGATCACCATCCACCACCTCACAGCACGGTTCAGCAGCTACATCGATGGCAATGGGAGGGACGCAGCGCGGGGCGGGAGAGCGATGTAGTGGAGCGTGTGCTGGACCGACAGACGCTTCTTCGTGACGTTCTCGCTGGTCCAAACGAGCGTTCTTACCCTTCCAGAGGGCTGTGATTAGCACCAGCTCGAGCGCCTCGCGCACACACATACACGCACACATGCACGCATCGTCAGCGCGAGCTGGGAGGTTTGCCTGTAATTTGCGCAAAGCTATTCTTGGATGCTCGCTATTTGTTACTCAAGCCAATTACAGCTGCAGAACGAACCCATCTATCTATCTTAACCACCTGGCTTTCCATTCCTTCCCCAACTCGAAGCGTCACACTCATGCAACATTGATTCCAGTTCGGACCATTCGCGCAACCTCAACGGCAACTCGATTCTTTTTGCGCATATTCCTGCGTCCTGGCGGAGTTGAAGTTGAGAGTGATGGTCTGTATGTTGAAGTTTCCGAGGCGCTTGGTTGTGTGCGCTCACTGCGGAATCGACCGTGAGAAAGGAACGACTACCAGTAACTAGCTGCAGAAGAAGCAGAAGCCACCGCGCGTGACCGACCAACTCCACACAGGGACCACCAGGCGCGCGCGACGCTACACGTGAGCGAGCAGATGATGGTGATCATGCAGGAGTTCGCGCAGCTTGAGGCACAGCATGCTACACGTTTACAGCAATTATGTGCACGCATGGAAGCTTTTGTCGGCGGGCAGCGCAAGCAGCGACGCCAGGGCAAGCCAGCTGAACTCTCAGACATTCCTACTGAGTACGGGCAGAAGGGGGGTCAAGAGCGAGTGCGAAAAGATGGTGGACGCGTTCGTGATGGCGGGAACCGATGTCTTCGCGTGATTGACGAGCTCGTGACTTTCGTGGTACGGTACAGCTCGATGCACCTGCAACTAAGCGAAAATCTCCACGCCGATCTCTTTGGCGACTGGGCGAAGGAGATTGAAGAGCAAAGAGAACGCATTGAAGCACAACGCCCGGAGCAGGGGCTGTTTGAAGCACAAGTGTAGGTAAATAATTGTTGCGCCTGGCTGTTGAATGAACATCGATGTCGAACTAGCACTCATTTTCATTCTTGTTGTAGTACAGGAAGCGCAAGATGAATATCTCAAATCGAAGGGCGCCTTCGTTGCCGGATTCAACGAGGCATGTACAGCGATAACAGCTGCCGTACAAGAAGGGGTACCGATTTTGGCGATTGAGCAGGAATGCAAATCTGTGCACCAACCGAAGGAACTCCCCAAAAGCGAATCGGCGGCTGGTCGATACCTCAGTTATTTGCCATTGAGCAAAACAGTACGAAGATGCAGCAGCGATGCAGCTGTTGCGACAGCGAAGATCGCAGTCGCCGATGCACTGTACCAAAAGTGCCGCGAGAAATATGTCCAAGCCCACCGACTCCATGTTCGGCACGCACGATTCTGCGACTCTCTCTTGCAAGAATTTCAGGTACAACGGCTCTTTGATTTTTGATGTAGGTTTCAAACACTTCGAGTCGAGGCCCAATGCCTAACTGTTGATTTTCACAGCTTGCATAAAAGGATTGTGTGTCCAATGCACGAAGCAGTATTCGCAAGCTGATTGTGCACATGAGCGCGTTCACATCAAACATCCAGGTGAGTGTTTTTTGTTCTTCTTCGACAGCGCAATGTCGGATGCGATCTGGTCGATAATGTTTCAACATGATGCAACCCAGCTTTACAATCACGTTGATTGCTTGAGAGAGCAAGAGGACGAGCCTTCGGTGAGCACAACTGCGGCATCCTTGCCTTTGGCGCTGTGCAATCCGCCTTCAGACGAAAGTTTGACGCTTCATCATGTCATGCAGAGACACTTTCCCTTGATGAATCGCCGCCCAAACTTGTTGCAACATCAAAATGGTGTGCTCGCGATCTCGCTCTCCAAAGATTCGCCAAATGAAGTAGTTTGCTGAGCGTTCACAAGTATGCCGATAAGTATGTATTCGATTGCATTCATTTTCACAGCACTTTTCTGCATTTTTCTCTCTTTCACCATCTAACAACACCCCCAGATGCCAACTCCTTTTGGCAGGGATGTTGGTTCGTTTTCGAAGGGCAATAAATAGCTGCTCATTCAAAAAGGTAATAAATACATCTCAATCGTCGTTTCAAGATGAATTGAGCACCTGTGGCCAACCTCGGTGTAACTCCTCATTGCTTTCCTCAACGCCCAAGAGCCAGCGGATCGGGGCTCCGTCACGTCTGCTCGAGTCGCGGAGCTCAATACTGGCGCGCAGCTCTCTCAACCACTCTGAACTCGCTTTCTGTGGCGTGCACCATCCACTCCAGCCACACGGCACTGCTGAGTTGCTTGAAGAATGCTAGCGTGGTGATAAATCAGTGCTCTTGATCTTCATCAGCGCGCGCACACAAGTAGAATGAACCAGCTCTCACAACGACCAGAGAGAGCTGATGACGACCCCGACAAGATCATCCATGCGGTTCGAAGGCGCCATGTTCAAGTCGCTGAGAAAAAAGGTACGTTTGCGGTCGCTGTAGTGTACTTGATAGCCTCTTCTCACGGTTTGATTTGTGGATTTTCAGGAATACGGCGCCGAGTACGCCTTCTTCTGTATGCTGTCGCGCAAGAACATTATGCGAAAGAGTTGCATTCAACTGGCGTCCCATAGATACTTCGATAGATTCGTCATTGGCGCCATCATCACAAACTCGGCCATACTGGGACTATCAGACTTCACCGTTGTCGACTCGGACTTAAATCCTGCTAGTACCGGTTTCAGATACGCGAATGGGGCCATGGTCTCTGCACACCCGAACCGGAATCGCCTGCTGGAGCTGTCGGAAATCCCGTTCACGATCATATTTGCACGGAGCGCATCATCAAGATCGTAGCCATGGGGTTCGTCTCGGGAAAGGGATCGTATCTCCGAGATTACTGGAACATGTTAGACTTTGTAATCGTCATCTCAAGGTACAGTGAGCCTTACTTGCCTGCTTAAACTTGTGATGTCGTCACGTACTTACTTGTATGTCTGTGGAATCTGTTTAGCGTCGCGGCATCGCTCCCAGGGATGCCAAACGTGTCTGCAATTCACACAATTCGAGTGCTTCGACCGCTGCGTTCACTTTCAGTTATTCCTGATATGTGGCGTCTGATAACTGCGCTGCTGAAGGCGCTACCAGCCCTCGGAAATGTGTTGGTTCTGCAGATCTTCGTCTTCTTCATCTTCGGGATCCTCGTCGTCCAGCTTTTCGAGGGTGGCATGAACCGGAGATGCCGACTAACAGAGTTTCCAGTCAAATTGCCGCCGGACAGCACTGGCAACAACGTTGTGTGGCCGGTTCCAGAGGATTATCTGCGCCAAGTGCTTGCAAACCCCGACGACTTCAAATGCCTTGACGAACCAGTTTTGGAGTACACCGACGAAAGTATTGGTGAGTACCCCAAAGAGACGTCCCCGTAGAGCAAGCCGAGAGATTGCTTCTGGCCGGTCGACGAGACTGGCATTTTTATTTGCGCCGCTGAAGGTCAGTCTGTAAACCACCAGTGCTCCTCCAGTACACCATGCGGCTCCAGCTACGATGCTTTCGGCAACAAGCGCTTCAAGCACCACAAAGCTGCCGATTCGCTGTACACCGAAGACTTGAATTGGGGCTACACAAATTTCGACAACATCGACACTGCATTCTTCACGATTTTCCAGTCGATTACCCAGGAAGGGTGGACTCTCATCATGTACATAGTCATGGATTCATCTGAGCCTCTCGTCGGAGCGCTGTTCTTCATCATGTTGATCATCTTCGCGTCGTTCTTCGTGATGAACCTCCTTCTCGCTGTCATCTCCGACGAGTTCCAAATTGAAGACGATGGGAGTGCACAGATTGCTGCGGAGAAGGAGCTCGCTCTGCAGGCTGAGCGAGCCAGATTGGGTACGAAACCTCGATTTCCATGGCTCTTCAAGATCGTGTCGCATCCGTACTTCTCGAACTTCATCACGATTGCAATCCTTGCAAACACGGTGGTATCGGCGCTCGGCCACCACTTGATGCCTGCGCAGCTGGATTCTGACTTGGAAATCATCAATTTCGGTCTTTCCTGCATTTTCTTCGTGGAGATGCTGCTCAAGCTGTTCGATCTGGGGATCCGGCAGTACTCGCGCGACAGATTCAACGTGTTCGACGCGTTCATCGTCACTTCGGGGCTATCGGAGCTGATCACTTCCCCGCCCTCTTTCTTGCCGAAAAATCCTCCCAAGAAAGGAGCTGTCTCGGCGTTGCGCACACTGCGTTTGTTTCGCATCTTCAAGCTTGCCCGGAACTGGAAAGATTTTCGCGAGCTGCTTGCAGTGATTGGTGGCGCAGTCGCCAGTATCGGAAATTTTGCGGTGCTGATGTTCCTATTCATTTACATCTACGCATTGGTCGGATTTCAGATGAGTTATCTGTGCTCGATCATCATGATGCACCTTTTGGTGGCTGGGGGCTCACCATTTATTCGTCTGTGCTCTATGTTGCCGTGAACAGTTTTTCGCGAATACCATGCGATTCGATAGTGATGGGTATCCGATGCCAACGAACGATGTGAGTTTTTGATAGGAGAGGTGAGGCGCATGCTTTACTTGCTATCGGATCCATGATTTTGCGCACTTCACTGAGTGTTTGCCGTTCACAGGTCCCCCGAACCAACTTCGACACTCTTTTGTGGTCTGTCGTCGCAGTTTTCCAAGTCATCACTGGAGAAAACTGGAACAACATCATGTATGACACAATTCGAGGCAACGGCATGGTCGCGTGCGTTTACTTCATCTCGCTCGTAAGTGCTCGTTTTTGACAGCCCTTCATGATGGTTGTGTGAAAGCTCGAGCTCATTTTTCTTGTCTCGTGCTCTCCTTAGGTCATATTTGGCAGCTTCGTTCTGATAAACCTCTTCTTGGCATTACTTCTCGACAATTTCAGTGATGACGACGGCGACGACGAAGGACGCATGCAGGAGAAAGCGGAAAGCGCGAAGAAACTCGCTAAAAAGGTATCGAGCATGAAAGTCATTCCTACTCCGGCGAACGATCGAAGGCGGACGAAGCGAAGTTTCCGTGGTTCGGTCAACGGTGTAGATCAGCATCTTGACGCAAAGCCGATTTTAGAGATTGACGAAGACGACGAAGAAGAAGAGGACGTTCACAATTTGGAGCTCGATCAAGTGTACAACGAGTTGGCAGCTCCTGTGTGGTCGAAGATCAAAAGCAAGAGCGTCAGCTCCATCAACGCGCCGGGACTCAAACAATCAAAGTCGACAATGCCGATTCAATCTCAAAGTTCAACTCAGTTTGAGGACAAGGAGAGCACGTCAGCTGGGAGCAAGCAAAATGAGCCCCCAAAAGACAAGGACGACTCCGCACAAGACGGCACGTTTAGTCTTTCGCCTCCAGGAGAAAAGTCTCTTTTCATCTTCTCCAAGAAAACGTGGATCCGAAAAGCGACCTATCGGCTGATCGCGATCCCTCTCTTCGACAAGATCATCTTGGGACTGATCATCTTGTCGTCTGTTTCGCTCGCAATAGACAATCCGCTGCACGATCCCGATTCTCCGTTGTCAAGATTCCTCAAGCGCATGGACAACGCATTTGCCATCATTTTCTGTGCTGAGATGGTGCTCAAGATCATCGCGCTCGGTCTCATTGTGCATAAAGAGTCCTACTTGCGCAGCAGTTGGAACATCCTGGACTGCGGAATTGTCATCTCTTCGTTGGTAATGCTGATCGCAGAGTCGTCAGGAGGGGAAAAGGGCTGAAATCGCTCCAATCGCTGCGAGGCTTGCGAACGTTCCGTCCACTGCGAATGATCAGTCGACGTCCCGGACTCAAGCTTGTGGTAAACGCGCTCATTGAATCGATTCTGAAAGTCGCGAACATTTTCCTCGTGTGCATGCTGTTCTTCTTCATCTTCAGCATCATGACAGTGAACTATCTGAAAGGCACTTTCTATTCGTGCCAAGGAGACGTCTTCGATGCGCTTTCGTCCGATCAGCAAGATTTCCTTACCACGCCAGTTGTTTGGGCGAACATGACTGAAGATCAGCAAGACTGGTTCGCGAATACGACATGCCTCGGCTTTGCCTCGAGCTCAGCTGCGAAAATCACGTCTCGATACATTTGTGAATGCTGGGGAGCTGACTGGAGCCCCGTGATGGCCGAGAGCTTCAACAATGTGGCGCAGGCAATGCTGGCATTTTACGAGATTTCAGCCGCTGAAGGTTGGTCCGACATGGTGATGCCCGCGGCCGACGCGGCCAAGATGGACATGCAGCCCATCCGCGACGACAACGAGATCTGGACGTATTTCTTCTTGACGTTCATCATGGTCTGCCGCTTCTTCGCGGTGAATCTCTTTGCCAGTGTCATCATCGCCAACTTCAACAAAATGAAGATAGCGCTAGGTGATAATATCATGCTGACACCTGAGCAGCGCAAGTGGGTCGAAGCCCAGAAAGCCGCTCTTCGAGTCGATCCGATCCGAACCATCAAGCCGCCCAAGCATCCCGCACGGCGCACATTTTTCGATCTGGTCAAGAGCCAAAGTTCGAGTGGTTGATCATTGTCTGCGTCATCGTCAACACGCTCTTGATGGCGACGCAATACTTTGGCGAAGCGACCGTGTAGCCAGCTGTGGTCAACATCGTGAACGAGATCTTTGCGATGATTTTCACGATGGAGGCGGTGATGAAGTTGATCGCCTATGGTTGGGAGTACTTTGACGGCAGCTGGAATCGCTTCGATTTCTTCGCCGTTTGCGGCACGCTGGCCAGTATCCTCATTGAAGTAATCACTGGCGCATCGATGCGCTCCATAGCGATGCTGGTGCGTGTTTTCCGAGTGACAAGAATCATACGACTCGTCAGAGCGTCCAAGAGCACCCGCCAGATTTCACTCACGCTCTACATCGTGCTCCCAGGGCTGAGCAACGTTGCGTCGATCCGCTTCTTGATGATCTTCATCTACGCGACAATGGGGGTGCAGATGTTTGCAAAAGTGGCGTTTTCCGACAACATCGATGCGCATGCAAACTTCCAGGATTTCCTCACAGCGGTACTGTTCCTGCTGCGCGCTGCTGCGGGAGAAGCTTGGGACTACTGCATGCACGACCTCGCCGCACAAACTGACGGCTGTGTCGACGACCTGCCCTACAACCCAGAGATGTGCGGCTTTAAGAACTTCGAAGACTGCATTCCGCTCAACGGTTGTGGAAACTGGATTTCGTACGCGTACTTTTGCTCATTCACGCTACTCGTGACATATGTGACGCTCAATCCGACCATCCCAGTTATCCTCGAAGGCTTCTCCGCATCGCACGAAGACGAAGAACCACTCTTTGAGCCCGAGTTGCTCGAAGAGCTTCAGTACAAGTGGGCGGATATCGACAAGAGAACGAAAGGACTGGTGCGCGTGACGAAGCTCATGACGCTGGTGAGCAGCCTTGAGCAGCTGCTAGGACAATATGGGGTCTGCATGACCAAGAGCGAGTTTCTGCGCTTCATGTGTAAGTGATGTTGAAGTCTGCTTTGCAACTAGTGATAATGTCGGACACATGTGTCTGATGTATTTCTTGCCTCATTTTTATGCGTATGTATGTGATCTCGATCTGCCCATGTACGAAGGCGAGACGGTGCATTTCAAGGACGTGCTGCTCAGTTTGGCCCGAGACATGGCGAAAGAGGTGCGTGGCGTAACCTTGATAAGCAGCTGGATAACTGGCTAAGCGCACTAACGGCCCACACACTCCTCTTGCATGAATCCTCTATGTGCGTAGAACATCGGCTCGGACAAAGATATGTCGAAGTTCGCACCGCCTATGGACGACGACTTTGGCGTCGAGATGCTGGATTTCTCCGCGCACGAGCACTTTGCCGTGTGCCACATCCAGCGCAGCGCAGCGTCGTGGCGTAGCTGCGTACTAAACGCGAGCTCGAGAAATAGTACATAGAGGAGTACAAAAACAAGATCAAGAAGCCCAGCAGCCGACCGAAGAAAGTGCGCGACGCCAGGGTCTACACGATAGGGTAGACTGATGTATAGCAAGCAGAACATAGGTAGAAGCCTTTAGAAGAAGCGTAGTTAGGAAGGAGATGGGGAACTAGCGATTCGCGGACGGCGATTGTCGTTAGGTCCTCCACACACACACCAATAGATTTTCATATAGATGAATGAAATCCAACTCGCTTTGAGGTGAACGGCGTCCAGTCATGTCGCTGAGTCAATCGAATGTCTCTCACATGCATGGTATGCAACACCTACAACTCCTTTGCGTTTGGGGTCTACGGTGCCGCGGATGTTCTGTTGCTGTTTATTTCTCTCTCTCTCTCTCTCTTTTTGTGTCTATCGGCGGCCTCCACGACCACGGTGCCCATCGCGTCTCGAATCTTTTTGCTCTGCACAACCATCACAAACATAGCATATTAGCAAACGCACGCTATAAAAGTGATACCACATGAAGCAAGGAGACGAACAGATCCGCTTCTCAACAAATATATACCTTTTCGGAACGCCCAGTCGACGTGGATTGTGCTTCCTAGGATCTCCTGCCCATCCATGCGCTCCATGGCGTCCTTCGCGGCTTCAAAATCTTCAAACTCGACGAGCGCGTAGCCCTTCACGAAGCCCGTTCGCCGGTCCAGGTTCATGTGCAGGTTCTTCACCTGCGCGTCCTCGCCGAACGCGTCCAGGATGTCCTCTTCCTGCGCTTCTTCATGCACGCCGCTCACAAACAGGATCCAGCCCTCGACCGACTTGAGCGCGCTCTCGTGGTCGCGCGGGCCCTCGCGCACCTTGAGCTTCTCGAACACACCGCTATCGTCCGGGTACCGCTCCGAGTCCATCGCGGCCGAGCCCGTGCCGCGGCCCTTGACCACTCGTCTGCTGGAGCTGTTGCCGTTGTTGCTGTTGTTGCCGGACTTGGATTGGAGCATCACGCGGCGACCGGAGCTGCTCTTGACCGAGCGCTTGACGTCCTCCTCCTCCTCGACGGCCATCGCCGTGTCGCTCTCGTAGTCCACTTCGTCCGCCATGCTCGCTCTTGTCTTGCCTGCTCCTCTGCTCCTGTGTGTGTCTGTCCGCTCGTTGCTTTTGGATTTCTGTTTGTTTGGGGCAAGCAGCGAGAGAGGCACAAGCCGCGTGCCGTATATGCTCGATTAGGTGCGATTTCGTCGCACTCGGCGTAACACCAGCATCAAGCCCAAAATGAAAATGAAAATGGTGAGGCACGCGCCACCCATAGTGGTGGCCGTCGTCTTGGATAATAAAAGCGAATGGTTGCATTCACAACTTACATCGAAAGGCAAACTGATCATATAAGGGGAGAGAGAAAGTCAAGTCGAAGAAAAATACCACACAGCGTACCCTTTTTCTTTTTTTTTCCGTCACACACGCACGCCGCTCTGTTTGCTTCTTCATCACGTCAATCGGTCGCCATGCACGCACGCGGCAGGAAGGGTGAGTCAGTCAGTCAGGATCTCAAATGTCGCGCCACAGGTCGTCGTTATATGACGACGCTGGCGGTGATGGCGCTGCCAAAGAGGTCGTCGCTGTTGTCTCGGTCGCCGTTGCCATTGTCGTTGTCGTTGTCACCGTTGCCGCCGCCGTCGTCGTCTTGGCTGCAAGACTCGCGTCAGACGTTCTTTGAGCGGAAGCGTTGGAAACAGCGCTGCAGAGGCTCACCTTGTTGCACGGCGTCGGCGATGCGGTTGTCCTGGTCCTCGATCATCTCGGCCTTGATCGCGATGTCGTTCGCGCGCTCGCCCGGGATCACGACCACGCCGTTGATGTCCGCGCGGATGATGTCGGCGTTACGCACCACGCAGCCCGCGACCACGACCGGGCACCCAACGTCCACCACGGTCGTGGCGCCGCGCTGGCCGTGCACCGACGTGCCGCGCGAGAACGCCGGGAAGCCGATCGAGCTCATCTCCTGGATGTCGCGCACGCGGCCGTCGGTCACCACGGCCGCGACGCTGCGGGCCTTGGCGGCGGTCGCGAGCAGGCCGCCAAACACCGCGGACGTGCTACCCTCCGGCGCGCTGATCACGATCACCTGGCCCACCTCCGCCGTGTCGACGTAGTTAAACGGCAGCTTCTTGACCACGGGGCCGTTCGCCGGCATGACCTTGACCGTGAGCGCCGGCCCGCAGATGTTGACCGAGAGCGGGTTCTCGTACCCGCGCACGAGGTCGACGTCGACGAGGTGGCCTTGGATCTTCATCTGCGCCATGGCATCCGCGATCGCGCACGTCGAGGTCTTGGCGAGCCGCAGCAGCAGGTCCGTGTCGAGCGCGATCTCCGTGTCCAGCATGCCTGTGAGGAGATGGTCAGCGCGTTTCAGTCCCTGCAATACATGGTGGTTTTGAGAAGCAGCAGCAGCGTACGCACCGGCGGCACCCGAGACCGCGAGCGACGCAGCGGCCGCGGCAGCTGCGGCGGCCGACACCGAGCCGACCCCGCCCATGCCGCCGCCGTTGGTCGCGCGCTGGTTGCTCTGGAACGTGGGCGAGCATCCCGACTGCTTCAGGTGCTCGGCCAGGCGCGTGGCGTTGGACGCGTACTGCTTCTGGCACTTCTTGCACTCGTAGCGCACGAGCCCCTTGCCGTCCAGCGGGTCCAGGCGCGTGAAATAGTCGTACACGTTGCTCGGCTTGCGGCCCATTTTGTCGGTCCAATCGGGCGGCGTGTAATATTCGAGCGGCAGGCGAGAAGAAAACTGACTTCGAAGTCGTGTTTAGTTTTCCTCTTCTGAGGGAATTTTTTTCTTTCTTGCTAAAACCGCCTCCACAATGTGTGAAGGTCGTTTTGTACCAGGATTGCTGTTTGGAGCGTCTTTACACATTGTGTGGAATTTTTGGTTTCTGAAGCAAAATTTCAAAATGTGTAAAGATACCTTCGCGCGACCGTGCTTAGTGAAAGCAAGTGAATTGAACATAAACGCAGCCTGCATACAGTGATGAACAGAAGTTGTGTGGTAAACTAAATTCACTCCAAACCTTCCGCTCAACATCGGAAACATACATTTAGTTTGCGTACATTCGGCTCACAGTACGAAACATACATGTACATTTCTAGCTCAATCCGAAAAATACAGTTATGATTATTGAATTCCTCTTAAAGTCGAGGTATTTAAAACTCGCGCCAAAAACAAAACAGTTCTCCTTTGAACTGCCGTCCATGTGTCTCTTCCAGTTCGAGTGCATCTGTATTTTGCCGTATACACGCACACCGTGCAAACGCAGATTAACATTTTTATTTAGTGCCCACACTTCGACAATCCACTTGCAGATACTGCGCCTTCAGCTCATTGCCGGAAGACGAGGATGCCCTGCGGAGCTCTTCGAGCGCGTCGCCAAGAGCTACTGGCGCCGACAGGAACGCGCGCAACTGGCCGCAGCTCTCGCTCTCCAGCGACTGCTCGGCGAGGTACGAGACGGCCTCCGACACCTCAGCGCTGCAGTCGCAAATCGACACCACCTCCAGCTCGTTCACGACCACCGAGTTCATGTCCATCGCCAGCACAGTGCTACCGCCAGTTGGCGGTGCTTCAAAGCGACCGCGATCGACAAAGATCAGCGTGCCCATCGGCTGCACCAGGCTGATCGCAAACTCTGCCGACGCCTCGGTGCCGCACATGTCGATCACGCCGTCGAACGCGAGCTGCTCCGAGAGCACGTCGTCTAAGGCGCTTGGGTTGGAAATATCGAGCGCTGTGAGCGTCGTGTACTGTCGCAGTTGTTCTTGCTGGCTGTGTTTGATGTTGGACGTCGCAAACACGTGGATGTCGTCTTGAGCGAATCCCAGGATTTGGTGCACGTGCCGCGCCAGCAGTCCGATCGTGCAGCCTGCGACCCCATCCGTGACGACCGCGACTTTCTTCATGTCGCGCTGCTTTAGCACGTTGCTGGTGCGGATCACCAACGTCATGTCGTCGACAAGAAGCGCTAGGTCATCTGGGACGCCACTTGGAAGAACGTGGAGATTCGCCTCGGGAATTACAATATACTCGCTGAGAGCGCCGCGAGACGAGCTCACGCCCAAATACTGCGAGTGTGTACAGCTCAGGAATGACTGCTCGCTCTTCAAAATACACGCATCGCAGGGTAAGCACGACAATGCAAGAGCCACGCGCTGCTGCTCCTTGATATGGGAGCCGGCGTGTCCATGTGCTGCTGCAGCGGCCGGGTTCACGCGTTCGACGACCCCCACAAACGACCGCCCAAGGACGCCATGCTTCCCAGTGACTCGCCCTGTACACGCTATTGCGTCCGGATGCGACGCAAGCGCCAGATGGACGCGAACTTGCGCAAACCCTCTCTGGAGTACTCCACAGGGGAGTTGCTGATACCGAACTACGGGTGCGTCTTCGGGCGTGCGGGAGATCGCCACGAGCGCCGTCGTCTCGACCACGATCTTCCGCTCCACGCGCCGCTGCTTCTTCTTGTTGCTGTCTTTGCTGTCTCCATCACCATCAGGATCGCCTGGGTCGCTCGTGCTGGTTCTCTTCCCTTTCTCTAACTGGCGATGCATGTTCTCCAGCACTTTCTGGAGCTCTGCGTGCTTGGGCGGGTCAAATTTTCCATTCAGCAACTGCACGAATCGTCGGAACCCGTCATTCGCTACCAAACTGATAGACAGCTGCTCGCGCGTTAACCATTCCACGAGCGCGAGCTTGGCGTGTTCGATCTGATCGGCCTTCATCACAGTTGACGCCACAACGTCGTCCCCCATGCTGGCGTCATCTTCATTCGGCTCAGCATGTGGGCCAATAGACGACGCTGCTGCTGATCCGCGCTGCTTCTGACTGCTTTTGCTGTTTTTGATATGTGCTTTGGGTTCCTTTTCCTTTTGCGGTTGCTGTTGCAGTTGAAGTTTCCTGGTCCTCGACGCGCCACTCGCAGTGCTGGTGGTCGCACCCACAGCGCCAATCACTTGTGAAGACGTCATCTTCGCCGCAACAGCAGAAGGTGACGCGGCGTTGCGCTGCTCCATGAGCTGCAGCAGCGCGCCGACGTGGTGGCGCTCCAGGTGGCGTGTGAGGTTGTGGGTCTTGTCCTTGAGCTTCGTGGCGCAGAGCAGACAGACGCGGGAACCTGCGTCCTCGGGCGAGAAGTCCGGGAAGAGGTCGCGCACGTCCACGGCCTGCAGGCGGATCACGGTCTCCACCTCCGTCTCGTCCATGGCGGTCGGCTGGCTGGTGCACACACAGAGAAATAATAGTCTTCCTTCTCCTTGGAAGTCACTACTCGCTCCAGCTCCTTTCCTGTTTGGGAGAACGAGCAGACACCACTTTGCTTTTTGACTCAAAAGCACAACAGAGGAAAATCAGGGTCCAAATGAACACTGTCGAGATCGTATTAAGTACGGATTAACTTTGAAGTACCGTCAGCAGCGCAATATTTGCAGGTTTTGGTGCTCTCAGACGGAAGATCAGTGACCATCACTGCGCGCCGCACGGGACCATTACCATTCACGCATCAGCGTGAATGGTAATTTTGTGAAGTCACACAGGTCAAAGTGATAGATAGGACTAGCAACAGATTGCGAGTCACGCGCTGGAAATATTCATAACAAGCAGCTTCTAGCTGTTGTTTGTTTGCTTCGCGAGAACAGTGAGTAAGTCACACATTCGCTAACGTGAGTGGTGTAGGCTGCCGCACTGCACGACAACGAACTCATCGCGAACTTCTCTCGAAGCCCTAGGCTAACGAGCTCATCAGGAGATGAGCCAGTTGGAACTGGCTGGCTGGTGTAACAGTTCTTTCACCAGTCAGCCTATTCCTGATGTGTTCTTTGTGGTGAGAAGTGCCAACTGACAATTACTTTCGGTGCACCATGAATGGATGATGAGTCAGCACTCTTCTGGATGGAATGAATTCTGCATCGATCGCATTTGATTGGGAGAGAGGGAGAGAACCTGATCCCAGCAAGAGCAAGCAAACGAGCCAATGACCGCCGATGCCTTCTCAATCATAGCGCAACTTGCCTCCTGTCGTGCACGTGGACGCCTCAAGGGGAACAAGCACCATGGGCTCACTGCTGGAGCACCAGTCGCCGCGCAAGCAGGGCTACGGCGCACTAACCCAGGACGCCACCACCGCCGCGAGCGTCCAGGACAAGACCAAACCCAGCAGCGCGTCATCCCTCTCGCGCCTGCTCTTCTCGTACGCGGCGCCCTTGATGCGCAAGGGCAACGAGCGTCAGCTCCAGTACGACGATCTCTGGGACCTCGAGGGCGAGAACCAGACCGCTCTCGCGTTCGAGAAGTACAACGCGCAGTACGAACGCCACAACAAGTCGGTGTTCCGAGCCATGTGGCACACGTATGGCTTGCCGCTCTTCCTCTGCGGCTTCACGGCGCTCTTCTCCGCGACGTGCAACTTGTTCGCGCCGCAGGTGCTGCGCCACGTCATCGACGCGTTCTCAGCCCCTGAGATTGACGTCCGGGACCTGACGATCTGGCTCGGCGCGTTCTTCGCGTCGCGCCTCGCGAACGCGGTAGTCTCGGCGCAGACGCTCTTCTATGTGGAACTGGTGGCGCTGCGCCTCACGGTGTCGCTGAAGAACCTGCTCTTCGAGAAGGCCATGCGCAAGAGCACTCGCAGCGCAAACAAGAGCGCCATCACCGTGGATCTCTCCAACCTGTACACCTCGGACGTCACGAACCTGCTCTTCGCGGCGTTCCAGATCAACAACCTCTGGATCCTGCCGCTGCAGATCGGCGTCGTCGTGTACATGCTCTACGATGTACTCGGGATCGCCGCGTTCGCGGGGCTGGGCGTGATCGGCATCTCCATGCTGCTCAGCTTCGGGATCGCTAGGTACTCGGGCAAGGCGTTCGCAGACATCATGACAAGAAAGGACGCGCGCATGAAAGTGATCAAGGAGGTGTTCGGCGCGATCCAGATCGTGAAGCTCAATGCCTGGGAGGCCAAGTTCGCCGCCAAGATCACCAAGCTCCGGGACCAGGAGCTTTCGGCCGTTGCGCGAGTCGCGTACTGGGGAGCGCTCTCCATCTTCGTGCTCTGGGCGTCCCCATTGTTCGTCTCGACCGTCTCATTTGCCGTCTATGCGATCGCGATGGGCGAGACCCTGACAGCCGCCAAGGTGTTCACTGCGATCGCGCTGTTCAACGCGCTGCGCGATCCGCTCCGCGACTTGCCGTCCGTGATCCAGCAGTGCATCCAGGCCAAGGTGTCGCTCGATCGTATCTCGGCCTTCCTCGTGATGGGCGAGTACGAGCCTCTGAACGTGGAGCGGGGTGACGATCCAAGTGCGCACTACCCTAAGGACGTCGTGGTCGCAGTGGAAGGCGGTAGCTTCGCCTGGAGCGATGACGCGCCTCCTCTTCTAAAGAACGTCAACTTGACGGTGAAGAAGGGCGATCTGGTCGTCGTCCACGGATCTGTCGGCAGTGGGAAATCGTCGCTCTGCTCGGCGCTGCTTGGCGAGATGGACAAGGCCGCCGGCCGCGTCTTCGTGCGCGGCGACAACGTCGCGTACTATTCGCAGCAAACATGGATCCGGAACCTGACGATCCGCGACAACATCCTGTTCGGCAAGCCATTCGACCCATCGAGGTACCAAAGAGTGCTGGACGCGTGCGGTTTGCTGCCCGACTTGGCTCAGTTCCCTGGGGGGGACGCGACAGAGATTGGCTCCAAGGGCGTAAACCTGTCGGGCGGTCAACAAGCGCGGCTCTGCCTCGCGAGAGCCTGCTACTCGGACGCGGAGCTGCTGATCCTGGACTCACCCCTGGCGGCAGTGGACGCGGTCGTCCAGAGCGAGATCTTTGCCAAGTGCATCTGTGGCCTGCTGGAAACCAGGACGGTCGTGCTGGTGACCCACAGTCCTGACATCATCGCTTCCCAGGCAGCAAACTGCACGATCGTGATGAAGGACGGTGAGCTCAAGGGTGAGCGCAGGGAGATCACCAAGCCTCGCAGCTTCTACGCGCCTAGGCTCTCGCCTCGTGAGGTCCAGGAAGCACACAGGCGCGAGCTTGAGACCCTGGAGAGCAAGGCGGCGCTGGTAAATGCGGGTCGTCTGGTCGGCGAGGAGGAGCGGCGAGAAGGGGTCGTGTCGCAGCAGGTCTTCCGGGCGTACTTCCAGTCTCTCGGCGGCGCCAAAGTGTGCGTGTTGCTGCTGGCTCTTCAGATCCTGTGGCAGGGCTGCCAGATCGGCAGCGACCTGTGGCTCAGCCACTGGACGGGCGGCAGCGTGAGCAACGACAAAGACGACACCGAGCACAACATGAAAGTCTACGCGTACCTGGGGGCCACCACCGCACTCATGGTATTCGCTCGCTCAACCACCGTCGCGTTCGTGGGACTTCGCGCCTCGCGTCGCCTCTTTGACGCGATGACGTCGTCGCTGCTGCACGCCCCGCTGCGGTTTTTTGACACGAACCCGATCGGTCGCATCGTGAACCGCTACGGCGGTGATGTCTCCTCTGTGGACTTCCGACTGCCGTCCGCGTTTGGCGACTTCCTGGCCACGCTGTTCTTCACGGTGTGCCAGCTGGCAACCGCGGTCTACATGGTGAACTTCGTGGGCGTGCTGATCCTGCCGCTCGTTGTGCTCTATGTGACCTCGGCCAAGTTCTTCCTGGCAGCCTACCGCGAGACGATTCGTCTCTGGACCGTGGCGTCCTCGCCGATCCTCAGCCACGTGAGCGAGTCCGAAGCAGGGGTGGCGATCATTCGCGCCTTTGGACCCGAGTACGTGGAGCGCATGGTGCAAGAGAACGCCAGACGCATCGACACGCATAGCGCCGTATGGTTTGCCGAGATCTCCACGAGCCAGTGGTTCCAAGTGCGCATGCAGTTGCTCGGCTGTGGGGTTGTCATTGTTGTCGTGTCCGCGCTGGTGTACCTGCGCGCGTACCTCTCGCCGGGGCTCGCCGGACTCGCGTTCACGTACGCGCTCAGCGTGGACAGCGGTCTCTCGAGCCTCGTACGCTCGTGGTCCTGGGTCGAGACCACGATGGTCGGGCCCGAGCGGATCCTCGAGTACGCCGGGACCCCTCCGGAGGGCTCCGAGAAGCTTCTGGTGGTCGAGCCGCCCGCGCAATGGCCCCAGAACGGCTCGATCCAGTTCCAGGACGTCGTGTTCAGCTACAAACACGGCACGCCGGCCGTGCTCAAGGGTCTCTCGTTCGCCATCAAGAGCAACGAAAAAGTCGGCATCGTGGGCCGCACGGGCGCCGGCAAGTCGAGTCTCACCATGGCGCTCTTCCGCATCAATGAGCTGGACTCTGGCCGCATCCTGATCGCCGGCGAGGACATCTCGACCATGCCGCTGCGATCGCTGCGCACGAAGCTGTCGATCATCCCGCAGGCGCCCGTGCTCTTCAGAGGCACGCTGCGCGCCTACATGGACCCGTTCGACGAGTATGCGGACGCGCAGATCTGGGCGGCGCTCGAGAAAGTGGAGATGAAGACGCAGGTCTCGGCACTGGAGGGCCAGCTCGGCTTCGAACTGAGCGAGAACGGCGAGAACTTCAGCGTGGGCGAGCGCCAGATGCTCTGTCTGGCGCGCGCACTGCTGACACAGACGCGTATCGTGGTGATGGACGAGGCCACCGCGTCGATTGACCACGCGACCGAGAAAAAGCTGCAGAGCATGATCGCGCGCGACTTTCAAGATGCCACGGTGCTCACGATCGCGCACCGACTGGCAACCGTACTGGACTCGGACCGCGTCATGGTGGTGAGCGACGGCCGGGTCGTGGAGTTCGACTCGCCGCACAACTTGGTGAAGAACCCGAAGGGCGTCTTCTACGAACTGGCGAAAGAGGGAGGGTACCTCGATCGTCTTTTGCTCTAGCTTCAGTTGGTCTTAGAGAGAGAGAGAGTTAAGATACTAGGTACTACGTGAATGCTCAAGGCGATGTATTGGGTATTAAGAAATTTGTCAAGTAACTAACCTCGAGAACTCGTCAGTTCCCCAGTGCTCGATGATTGGGTGGGTGGACGGGGTGTGCTGTGTGATGCGCAAGGATTCGGTCCTTTGACTGTTCCCCCAACTGAATGGACGAAAGGAGGAGTCTTGACCACCTCAAAGGAACGAAGAGCTAACTTCTGCGAGTCGTGCTCTGTACATTCAGCCACTAATAATGTATACGGCTGGCCCCGTCGATCATTTGTGCACTTGACTGGCGAGCTCTTTGGGTTTCTTTCGAGGGGATGATGCCTCGTAATCGACAGATTTGATTCACAGCAACAACCTTTGTTAGCTACGTTTACTGGTCAGTTCTTCCATAAGCATGTGGGAGTTGCGACTCTCACATGCTCATGGGGAGAGAGAGCCTTCAGAGCGGAGATGTGGCTTTCATGCGGAATGATGTCTTGTGCTGCTGGTGTACATATTGCCAACTCGTGCCTTGGAAGTACTTACAGCCTCGGAGCTCGCGCTATTACTCTTGGTGAGCGCGTGAAAAGAAGCAAAACGCGCTGGGAATGCATCACCTGGAGTTTCTGCTCGAGCCTTTTTTTCCTCTTGCTATCTAACGGCGCTGTGATCGCAGACACATGCCCATCAGCTAAGATGTTGGGTAGCCCGAGTATGCAACGACCCAGAATTGACACACCAGTCCAAACCCGTTCGGGCGGGTGGTCTTGGGCTGGGTGTGGACACCCAAACGAATGGCTCTGATCTGAGTTGTGCCCTTTCTGATTCTGTCAAACGAGTTCATTTTGAAGTCGCATGTGCTGAAAGCCTTCGTTGAGTTCAAAGGACAGGATGCTCATCAGCAGCATCAAACCGCCGCCAATTGCACGTGAAATCTATCAACTTGTACAGGCCACTCTCTCACTTTCTGCGAGCACCTGAGCCACGTGTGGAAGCGCCGATCACCAAATAAATATGCACACATACGGTTGTTGTTCTCCGTTGGTTGTGGCGCTCGGGCGTCATCACTTTCCAAGTTCATTTTCCTTCTTTACATGGGCGCTCTTGCTGCATTCCTTCTAAACCACAAGTAACCAACACGAATATATAGAAGTAACACCGCACTTCCCCATTCAATCCATCCCCAATCTCGAAGCCGCATCCTCATCGATGTGCATGTGTGAGGCTGGCAGATATTATTTGCAGATTTGTAGAACACTTGCAGTGACTGCCCCCATTCCACATTCGCGTGATCCCATGCGTGCCTTCACAAATAAACAAGATACTCAAGCAAACACAAATAATAATGAAGGATACGATTTTCTTCTGCTTTCCCCACCATTACATGTACAAGTTCAGAGATCCATTTTCTAAAAACAGAGTCGAGTTTGCATCTAATGTCCAAGTCAATTGAACCGGCTCTTTCTCTCTCTTGTTGCATGGAGCCACTTTGTGGGGTGCACCCATCTTGGTATCTTTTCGCCCCAGATGTTCAGTCGAAATAGCGCGCACTTCAACCCCCAAATTTAGCCCTGGATCTTGAATGGATGCGTTTCCGTGAATAACACCAATGAAAAAATAGCTCATACACAAATACATGCGGATTTCGTGGACGATGGAAATACCCCAATACTCATGCTGCTCCACACGCTTTCTTTCCATAGTTTCTATCAAGGCGGTGACCTAACGTACTAGTATATAAAGGTCACCGATTTGCTTTTCTTTCTTTCTGTGTTATTTTATTGCGTTCATTTTCCAAGAAGCGACGGAAGCGACAGGTGCAAAACCCACGCAAACTAGACGCCCAGACACTCACACGCGCGCATACTCACTCGCTCGCGCACAGGGCCAGGTAGACAGACTGGAAGGATGGTGTTAAACCACAAGGCACCGTCTTCTTCCTCCAGCTCTTCCTCATCGACTGGCAGCATCAGCATCAACAGCTGGATGGGCTCCAAGAGCGGCGTGTTCGCCACGGACGCGGCGACTGGCGGCAGCAATGGCGCGACGGCGGCCAAGTCCAAGTTCTCGTTCGACAAGTTCTTCTTTGGCAGTAAGCGCAAGCAGAAGAAGCTCGACCAGCCTGAGGCGTCTGGTGGCAGCAGCAGCAGCAGCTTGTTCTTCATGAAGAAGAGCTCGAATGACGCTGGTGCTACAGGAGCGGCCACCACGTATCCGAGTCCGCCGCGCGGCAACTCCAGAACATCGCGCCGTCCACCACCGATCGCGACAAACAACAACAACAACAACAGCAACAGCAGGCTCCCAAAGATGCAGCTCTCGTCCCAGAACGCGCGGCTCTGCCAATCGCCAGGCGGACGCGGCAACATGCAGCTCGCGATCCCGATCACGCCGCCATCTGCGACGTCGAAAGCCAAGAAGTTGAAGAAGAAGCAAGGCCAGCACACAGCAGATGAAGGACTCCGAGCGAGTGGCATCTACGGCCGCTTCTCGAGTGCGTCTGGGAAGAACGCGCTCGCTTCGTTCTCGTTCGGACCGTGGGGCGAGAGCGCGATGTCCACTTCATCGCGAGATCTTATTGGATCGATGCGCGAAAGTACGGTGCAGGACTTTCTTGCGTCCTTTCCAAGAGACCTTGCGGTGGATGTGACCACGATCTGCACGCCGCAGAACATCTCGCTGGCGCGCAAGCACATCCAGTGCGTGGTGCAGTTCCACGTGTTCGAGATCCGCTCGACCAAGTGGGCAGCGTACTTTTTGCAGATCGTGAAGCGCGCGCGCACGATGCGCCAACTCTCTTCGAGTGACGCGGTCTCGCTGCGCTGGGTCATCTGCGCGTACGTGCAGCGAGAGGTGAACACGCGCAGAAGAAAGAAGGACATCCTCGACCAGTATATGCAGAAGAAGATGACGGACTACCGCGTTGCGATGCAGTGTATCGGTGGCACAGCGGTGCTCAAGTATGGTCGCAAAGGCAAGCCGCACCAGACCCACCTCATAGTCGAGAACGGTGAGTCCTTCCGCTGGACATCTAAGCTCCTGTCGCACGCGACGACGAGCAAGAAGAAGAAATCAATCGCGCTCGCGTCCATCATCGATATTCACGCGGGGCCGACGACCGAAGTGCTCGCGCGGGCGCTGCACAAAGGCACGCTGGCGCTCCAGGACGCCAAGTGCACCATGTCGTTGATCACGGCGACGCGGACGTTCGACATCAAGGCGAAGAGCGCAGCCGAGCGAGAGTGGCTGCACAAGAGCTTCTTGTTCCTCGTGGAGCTCGCGCGCGAGCACGAGAAGTGTGTCGCACAGCAAGTCGAGCTGTCCATCATGAAACGCATGGAGACGCTGAACGTATGGAAGCACGGCCGCAAGGGGCGGCCACACAAGACGCGCATCTTCATCAACCGCTTTGGCGAGATCTCGTGGCAGGGGCGGAGCGGCGACTTGATCCAGCTGAATGAAGTCGTCGCGATCGACTTGGGGCACCGCACCCAGGTATTTTCTCGCTCACTGACGTCCGGCTTTGCAGCCTCGCGCACGTCGAACCGCTGCTTCTCGCTGGTGACGCGCACGCGCACGCTCGACATCGAGACCGACAGCGAGCACATGCGCGACTGGTTCGTCGTCGCATTCCGGTATTTGATGGACAAGGTACAGGAGAAAATCGCCGCGCTCAAGCGCGAGGAGGCTGAGAAGCAGCTCAAGCTGCTGCAAGAGCTCTGTGGTGGCATCGGAATCACCAACATCTCTGCGTCAGGACTGCCGCTTGCTGCATCGAATGCTTAGGAAGACAACACGTGAAAGACCAACAAACAATGTAAAAGACAGAAGGCAACAGCAGTTAACAATCTCTGAGAGAAAGAAAAAGAAAACACACAGTGGTGAGCCATTTCTTGCATTCATCTATCTATCCTTCTATGATATTCTCTACTTGCTGCTGCTGTTGGGCGGTGAGCCAATTTACTCCTGCTCTTCTGCAGAACTCGCTGGTGCCGATGTTATCTTTGCGTCGTGTAGGATTTCGCGCTGGTTCTTCATCCATTCCTGAAACCACACACGCTCCTGCGCGCGCGCGTTGGCGATGCGCGTCTCCATGATCTGCGTCAGTGCCAACTGGTGCGCCTGCTCGAGGATCTCTAGCTGTCCGTTGCTGAGCACTGCCAAGTCGCTCCCTGGGGTCAAGTAGAAAGGGTTCAGTTCCACGATCGCAGCGTTCGGGATCGAGCTCTCGAGCACGTGCTTCATCTCGTCGATCGTCAAGTGAGATTCAGCTTCCTGTGACACGAGGGAGCTGCTGCTGGTGTGGCTGTTGAAATGCTGAACACTGGGCAATCCGAGCGACGCTGCTTGCGCCTGCGCAAAATGGTTCGGTTGCATCTCGTCTCGGTTCATGAATTGGTGGCATTTGACACACTTGAGACTCAGTCCGACCGAAGTTGCGAGAGTCTTCGCCAGGCACGTCCCGCAGTAGAGCTGCGCACAGCCACTGCCGTTCACACTGACGTTGCACTGCAGGTTGTCGTTCACGAGCTCGCCACAGATGCCACACGCCAAGTATCCGATCGCCTCCGAGACGTTCTCATTCGCGAGGTGCAAGCGACTGACCCACTTGTCCTTCGTCTCCACTGCCGCCAGCTGATTCCCTGAAACACGCTGCGAGTGCTTCCAGAGCGAGCGATTCACAGACGTGTACCCAGTTGCTGATGCGGCTGCGGATGTAGTCATTGCCGATCCAGTAGTTGACGAACCAAATCCAGACGATCGCCACGACGAGGGAAAGCCCAGGTGGTTTCGCACGCGCTCTTGATTTCTTGTGCTGAACGGCGAAGAGTATGCTAATGACGACATCGAAGAGCTGAACATCGGCATCGACGAATATGGGAGTGCAGAGTGGTTCAATCCGATACTGGCAGTACTACTTGCAGCAACGCGACTGAACGTTGGTGTTGAGACTCCAATTCGCGGCGTCTCACTTGTTGGCACTCCCTTCTTCGCGCTCCCTGGCGCCACTTTAGCCGAAGATGCAAACGCAGTCGCGGACGACGCACTCGAAGACCCACCAAGCACAGCAGATCCAGATCCGCCGGACTCGTATCGATTCTGCTTGAACTTTCTTCGGAAAGGTACAACCTCTGCTCAAACATGTTCCACAACCAACAAAACAGTCAGCCTCGACGTGATCACAGTGAGATCAGAATTGTACAAGTCGAAAAGCACGTACTCTGTGTGGGGGATTTGTTTGCGCGTCCTCCAGGGGCTGCTGCCGATGATCCGCTGCCGTCATGTGGCCCACTCTGGCCTTTTCCCGTTATTGCAGCATCAGCCTCTGCGTCTTCTTGAGCTGCTGTGGTAGCAGCAGCAGCAGATTTGTGCTGTTTCTTGCCCACAGTGGTCCAAACTCCTGAGATCCCGGCATTATCTTCACTCAGCTCCAGGTCCTGAGTCTCACCAGATGTCTCCGTCAACGCCACGGCGCTTTGCACTCCTCCAGTTTCAACAGACTCCGTCTTTTCGATCTCGTCTTCATCAGAGCTCTCGCCACTAGAAATAGCATCGTTGCTGCTTTCCGCGATCTTGCTGTCATCCTGCGAGCTTGTGTTAGAGCCACCGACTTCTGTGGGTGCTCCCAAGTCGCCAGACGCCTGCGCTTGCTGCTTGGCGGCTTTCCGCTTCTGCTTCTTGTTCTTCTTCTTGCTCTTCTTGCTGCTGCTGGCAACGCCACTGACGCCAACGTTGTTGTTAGCGACACCGCTATTCCCAGTCTTGCTGGTTGCAGCATCTCCTCCACCTCGAGCGGACTGCTCCTCCATCTCAAGCATCGTCATCATCCGCGCCGCTGCTTCTTCTTCGAGGTTCTGCCAGATCATGCGCAGATGATCGACACACACGTCGCTCTCGTCGAGTCCCGTTTGCTCGGCCTCTTCGAGTGGCGTCTGCCCAATCGCGTTGCGCAGCGTGATGTCGGCGCCGCACTCGAGAAGCGTCTTGACGCACTGCAGGTACCCGCAGGACGCGGCCAAGTGCATCGCAGTACTCCCTTCTCGGTCTTGAAAGTTCACGAGCTTGGGGTTTCTATCCCAGATACAAAAGAATCGAGCCACATGTGAGCATTGGAGAACAGCTATCGAGAAGTACAACAGCAACACATGTTTCGTACTTTGCGAGCAGCATCTTGATGATCTCGGAGCGCGCATCGTCGCTCTCGTCCTCTTCGGGGTCTTCGCCGATCATCACGGAGCAGATGAGTGCTGTGGCGCCGTACTGGTTCACGACGTCCACGTCCGCGTTGTACGAGAGTAGCACGCGCACGCACTCGGCGCGGCCTTCGATACATGCCCAGATCAGCGGCGTGTCTGTTGTTGTTTTTGTATCGCACATGAGCAATGGATAATCACGCACATTGGCGACGTCGGTCAGTACATAGGACGTGTTCATACGTTCAGCATGCACAACAACACACAAACCTGCATTGATGTTCCAGCAGTCCACGTAGCGCGGGTCTTTCTTGCAGATCGCATCCACTATCTCGGCATCGCCGTTCTGTAGCAGTCGATAAACACACAGAGCAATATAATGAGCATCTAGACAATCATCAGCAGTCATCTATCCTTTGTCACTCCATACCTTGGCAGCGAAATGCAGAGCCGTGGAGCGCAGCTCGTGGGTGCGTACGGCGACGTCCGCACCGCGCTTGAGTAGCTCCAGCACGATGTGCTTGTGGCCCTCGGCCGCCGCAATCATGAGCGCCGTAAAGCCGTCCACGTCCGTGTCGTTCACATCCACCTTGGCGTCATCCAGGATCTGCTTGAGGAACGTCACGTCGCCCTCGGCAGCGCATTCGTAGAAGTTCATGGCCCACGTCGCGCCGTCGTCCAGCTCCACCTCGAACTCTTCGGTCGTGAACTCCTCCTCCGACTCCTCAGCTGCTGTCGCTGCTGCTGCGTTGCCATCACCGTCACCACCGCCACTACTACTACTTCTGTTAACGCTTCTCGTAGCGTCGTTGGCTGTCGCTTGTGTGCTGTGCACAGACTCGCCGCCGCTCTCCCTCGTCGGCGTCGGCGGTGCCATCGTTGACGGCTTCACTGGTGTCCGTCCTGTCGATTGTCTGTCCTGCCACCCAGATGGGTCAACATTACGCGGTGCTACTTACTGTGAGCGACAAATTAGTATGTTGTTACTGTTGAATACAGTGAATATTGCAACTAACTAAATAGTAAATTAACTTGAGAAACAAGCGAAACTACCTTGTGACTGTTTAAATGCAGTGCGCCTTGTCTTGATAATGTACAGAGCACCCAATGTGGATGCAGGTGTTCAAATGGGATTGTGTTCACATAAGTTCTTGATTCGCCACGGTAATACTAACGTTCGTGGTGAGAGGGAAGCAACAAGTTGCTGCTTTATGAATCCGAGCAATGAACATCTTCCAGTGAGCTGTAAACACACGTTTTTGAACTGTAAATGTGCCCAAGTAACAAAATTTTGGGTTGACATTTCCTTTTCATGCTGTCAAAATGAACCAAATATTTTGTTGTAATTGGGGGGGGAGGGGGGGGGGG
>JAADVN010000058.1:0-43313 GCA_023335535.1 Globisporangium spinosum
ACGCATGCGGCGGTGACGACTGCACGATACTGAAGCGCGTGTGGACACTGTGTCCGCTGGTCGCGACGACTGCGAGGGTATCGACGAAGGGCTCGTGTGAATCGCAGCACAATCATCGTCGTCGTCATGGTCAGGTTTACCATAATCACCACATCATTTATCCCGCATTCCGGTCTACGCACGTGGGCATGCCCAACAAAAGGGTGGCAGAAAAAGTATGTCATTCCAGATCCTACCAGTAGAGCTCCATGTGCGCCGCATAAGCAACTCCAGCGCACGTCTCACCATCACCACCACCACGCACAAGAATCACTCCTATATTAGGCTGGAAAGAAACGATCTAATATAGGGTGTTTCTGATACCACGTAATATAGGGGGGTTCACTCATGTTTGATACTGTACAAACATCCAAAGAGTCAGGGACGACTGGCGTGTGGGGAGCTTTTCACATCCCAGATACTGACTGACACAGGCTTGCCAGTGAGTCAAACGGTCATGAGCAGCAGGGACAAGGAGCTCAGCAGCAGCAGAGCGAGCAAGCGGCAGAAAACGACCCACGACACGCCCACAGCAGCGCAATCAGCGGTCCCAGTCACAGCAGCATACGCTGCACCAGGCACTGACGACAACGCGTCGACAGAGAGCCACCGCCAGCCGCCCGCACTGCCTTCATCGCCGTCGCTGCTGCTATCCTCGCCATCTCCACAGCTGCTAGACATCCCACGACCCGTTCTCGAGCACATCTTCACGTTCGTATCGCGTGTGAGCTTCTTCTCGTTCGCACCGCTCGGTCCCCAGGATCTCTATGAAGAGACCCCGAGCCTCGCGCTCACCTGCTCGGTATGGAACGAGATCGCGAGTGGATTCCGCAGCAGGTTCCGAGCGATCTCGACCGTCATCAAGTTTACATCTGGCCAAGAGAGCGAGCTAGCCGCCATCTACAAAGACCTGGAAGAACGCGGCGTGAAGATCCTGGAGCTGGAGCTGCACATGGGGACACCGCAGAGTCGGGGCTTGTTCAAGCTGAAGAAGCAGCTGAGACCACTGAGCAGGCTGGAGGATCTCTCAATCGACTGGAATCGAGTCTTTAAGGCGTGCCCGAGTCTACTACGACTCAGTCTCGCGCATTTGCCACTTGATACGATCCACATTGGCAAGATCTTGCATGCAGCGTCAAGCCACTGCTGCGGCCTGGAAGCGCTGATCCTTCCAGTGGCTGAAGTCAAGCCTGACGATCAGCCGGGGATCATCCTGCGCACAACCAGCACGCTCTACAGCGCGCTCGAAAAGTGGTACACCCATGGCATGAAACGCGGACTGGTGCAGCTCGCAGTGGCGAAGCACCACAACGTCGAGGAGGAAGATCTGCAGGCGCGCTCGGACGAGTTCATCGGAGCCGTCGCCAGGTTTTGCCCTACCATCGAGTACCTCGACGGCTGGAAAGCCACGTACTCGGACGCGAACGGACTCTCGTGCGACGAAATGTGGTTTTGCTCACTCGACGTGTGGAAGCTCTTTTGTCAAAACTGTGTCCACATCCGCGAGTTCAACTGGTTCACGGCTCCGTTCGACGACGATTTCCTGAAAGAGTTCGCTTTGCACCCGAAACGGAACCTGAAGAAACTGGCGATCGCGGCGGGCGGCGACGGCGTCTACCATCCGGCGTTCTCAGATGGAAGCTACCATCGAGACGGAGGCTTCCAATTCACGATCGAGTCAGTTAGTGGGATACTGGCGGTGTGTCCAGAGCTAGAAGAGCTCCACGTGCTTCTCGAAGGCTTTCGGTCGCAGTCCAAGCTGCTCAAAAAGCGCCTCAACGATGACTTTTTTGCAGCAGTCGCGAACCAGTGCCCGAAGCTGCGAAAGCTGATCGTGAATGAGGTGATCGGCACGCACTTTGAGAAGCCGTTGCCGCAAGTGACAGACGCAGGGCTGCTCTCGATCTCGAGACTGCCACAGCTGGAGCACGTCGCATTCATGCAGACGCTGACATCCGCTGAAGGGATGTTGAGTCTGGTCGATAACGCGCGCTGTTCACGGAGAATCGTTCTCAAGGTCGGAAGCGCGTCTGCTGAGCCTCATATGGAGTACTTCAGTGTCCTCTGTGAGCTTTTAAGAGTGTTCGCGAATCGCTCTCCAAAGAGTTTTCAAGATCGCCAATTCGAACTGGAACTGGTTGTGCACGAGGAACGCAAGAAGATTTCCAAGCAAGACGCTTTGAAAGTCAAACTGACTGAGCTTTTAGAGCAAGTCCGTAAGCAGCATCCTGAAATCGCCGTGTATTTCTGTGAGTGGCGGGAAAAGCTGGACAGAGTGTGCGACGACCTTAACAAGCTGGAGAGCGTCGTGTTTGTCTCTCCAGTGTCAGCAGCGGTGTCAGAGAGCCTGGGCTTTGAAACCCATTGGGTGGATTGAGCAAAAGTCGTGTTTGTCGATGCAGTGATGAGACAATGTCTTGTGATGCGCAAGACACAACAAGTTCGAGTCAGGTATGTGAAGGAGGGAAGGCAAAAGACAGCCCCCCCCATGATGGTGGAGATCAAGATAGAATAAACCTCGATTTATGAAGGTAAGAGTCTCTCCAGTTCAGGAGTACATCTGTCAGAGAAATGGGAGAGCAAGGCCGAAACTACTACCACATCAAATCCTGAATGAACATTTTGAAGCTCTCACTGTAAGTACACACGATACTGTATCTACACGCAATACTTCTATAAGTACTTGAGTTCTGATCAACAATTCGCACTTAACTAAACACAACCGGTATTCGCGCTTTGTTTGCTTGCCCATCAAGCGGTTACAGAAATTGACAGTTCGCGCCAACTCAAGAGCCAAAATGGCCCGCGATCGCGCAAGTACCAGTGCGCCGCATTCAGCCTGCAAGAGGCAGAAGCGCACCGTAGTGAATACGAGCACTACCGCGCCTCCACCTCCTGTTCTTCTGGTGCCGGGAGCAGCGCATGGCCTTGTAGCGCTCCCATTCGCGATCCTGAAGCTCATCTTCGCCTACGCGTGCGACCGCGTCAAGGGGAGGATGTACTTCCCAGACCAGCTCATTCCAAGGAAGCCCGTGAGTCTGCAGCGCAGCATGCCGCACTTGCTCACCGTGTGCAAAGTCTGGAGCCACACTATCGCTGACATTGTGGACGAGTTTAATGCTTCGACGCACACAGTTCGATTCCAGACAGCGAAGCGAAGAGAATTGACTGAGGTCCTCCGAGCGCTTGAGGCAAAAGGCGACAGCGTCCGAGATCTGCGCGTATGGTTCGGAGTGTGCGCTTCGCCGGAACGCCGGGATCGCAGCAGCTCGAAAAGGCTCTTCAAGACCGCCGAGGAAATAAAGATCGACTGGCGTCGGGTGTTTGCGAATTGTCCGCACCTGGTGCGTCTAGATCTGTCTCTAGTGCCGCTTAACAGCAGATATCTGAGCAAGATTCTCGATGCGGCGTCAACTCTCTGTTGTGGTCTCCAGGTGCTGATCCTGCCGAAAGAGCAAGCCGTATGGCACGTTGAGCGAGAGCCGAATTTTGACGGCATCCAGAATCATCTGTACCATGCGTTGAGGCGCTGGTACACATTCCAAGGAGGCCCAACTGGCGGGTTACTCCAGCTTTCGATACTGAAGTGTCAGGAGCTTATGTTGGAAGAGGAATTCGCGTGTTCGGATGCGTACTTGGAAAACGTTGCCAGGTTTTGCCCAAATATCCAGCACCTCAATGATTGGAGAACAAGCACCCAGATCTGCTTGCCCCTGCTACCCACATGGCACAACTTTTTCAAGACGTATGCGCGACTTCATGGCTTCGATTGGTCACTTGTGCCGCTTAGCGATGACACGCTGGACATCTTTGCTGCGTACCCGAAACTGGAGCTGAAGAAACTGGTGTTTGCGTGCGGGACTTTTGCTGATCCAGACTACCTCCCTCAGGTGTTCGATCGCGAAGGCGACATTGAATTGTCGCCAAATCGGATCGCGAAGGCATAGCAGCCTGTCCTGCACTCGAAGAACTCTACTTTGAGCTCAATGTGTATATGTTCCTCGAGTGCATCATGCTACATGGCACGATAAACGACAAAGTGCTTCTCGCTGTGTCACAAAGTTGTCCAAACTTGAAGAGACTCGTCATCGCTGAATGGGCTGCGGACGGGATAGCCGAGCTGCAGGGCGGCATCACGGATGCTGTACTAACCGCGATCTCTAGACTACCGAAGCTTGAGCACGTCGCGATGAAGCAAACAAACGCATCAGCGGAAGGAATCCTGGCGCTGATCCAGAACGCGCCAGATCCTCAAGTCAAGCGACGCGTGGTTATGACACTGGGTTGCCAGGAAGACTACGATCATCGATGCTTCTTTGACGAGCTAGAGGAGTTCATGGAGCTTCTTCTGCAGTTACCAGGTAACTCGTTCCAGGGGCACCGCTTCGAGTTGGAGCTTCAAGTGCGAAAGGTTGTCGAGCCAAAGCCCTCAGAGTGGATGATCAAGAAATTCATTGCTCTCGCCAAGCGAGTGATGGCGCGTCATTTCAGTGTGGGCGTGCATTTCATAAAGATATGCCACCCTGCTCTCGAATCTCCGATGACTCTTAGCGAGATTCAACAAGTGTTCTTCATCTCGCCGCGCGGAATGCCTGGATGCACCGGTGAAGCATTCGAAGACCCATGGTTTTGAAGTGAGTAGTGAAGATTGTTGTAGTTGTAATGCGAATGGGTCATTTTAGCCTTCGGGACTAAAATGCAGATCGTATATGAAGCTAGTCCCTCATACGATTTTCTTATGGAATGCTGCCGAAAAGAAGCTGCGCGCACATTCATGATCAAAGTTTCCGAATCCAAATGCTCGGTCGCCACGTATTTAGCTGCACCACGCTGCCATCGATCTTTGACAAATCGAGACGCGCTAGGTGCGGGCAGCACGAGAAGATGCGCTGCCAGTCAACCTCCAGCTGCTCGGCATGCTCAAAGAAGCATTCCGGACCCTTCTGCGTGAGGTGGATCGTGTGCGGTCGGCCATCTGCCATTTTGGCTCTCGCTCAAGTTTGCAAAAGAGCATGCAATACTGTAGACATCCGTGTAAGTACGAATTGGACAAGCTTCAATCTGGTGGGCGGTTAATATAGAAGCCGCTGATTCGCCCGCCAAGTTGCAGCGGAAGCACGCGCGCGAGCAGACCGAGAGCAGCGAGCGGCAGAAGGCGGCGCATCCACGTCTGCACTCGTCTGTCGTCGTGTCAGCAAGGGGGGCTGAGTCGCCGCTCTCTATCTCCTTGTGTTGACAGGAACCTTCGTTCGCACGCGAAAAGAAGGAGTGATGCTCTCAAGCCGCGCGAGGTCGGCGGCGCTCAAGAGTGCACAGAGCACGCGCTTCAGCCTGCTGCTGCTGGAGGACGGCGAGTATTTCCTCGATGTACGTGTCTATATGTCTGTCTGTATGTATGTTTGTGTTTTGCACTTCTCTTGGTGTGCGGGGAATTCACTCAATTGTGTGCTCACTGTTTGTCTGTCTTGCGTAGGACTTTGGCGTCTTCCGGTACCTGGAGCCGGTACTTAATACCCACAGGTACGCTGTCGTATGATGTAAGCCTATGTGTACGTTGCTAATAGCTGCTGTTGTGCGAATCTATGTGCGTGTGGCACTCGCATGAGTAGAAAGGTGCAGGGGCGGCTGAAGGTATGCACGCGCGGGTTCTTCTTCGTGCCGCAGGACATCCAGCTGCCTATCCTGCGATTCCCGTTCCGCGCGATGGTCATGGAGCCCTGCGCCGAGTGCTTTGTCGAGTATTCGGAGCAGCAGCCGATCGCCAGCAGCTTCGTCAGCGCGTCGCAAGAAAGCATGTACCTGGCGTTCCAAACGAAAGTGGTGGTCGAGATGAAAGAGCGCGGTATTGACCACCCGTATATATACAAAGACACGAGCAACAGCAGCAATCCAACGAATAGCAGCAACAGCTGTAGCAATAGCGGCGCGCCGTCCAAGTACATCTTCACGCTGCTATACTCCAGACTGGACGCTTTTCTCGCGAGCATCCACATTATTTATGAAGTCGCGAAGCTGCCGCGCCGGTCGATGAACAAAGTCGACGAGGAGAACCTGCTCGCGACCGTCCTTGTGCCGCGCATGGCGCACGAGTTCGACACCAGCTTGCTCGTCGACTTTCGCGAAAAGCTGCTGCTGCCAGCGCCTGAACTCGTGGACCGCGTTGAGCCGCTGCTCAAGTATCCAGGGTGCCTCATGCTCACAAATCTGCGGTGCGTGATAGATAACTTGCAAGGTTATCCGAGTGTTACCAGCACGCTAACCTTGTTGTTTGTGCATCAGGCTCTACTTCCAGCCTGCGCAGTTGAACAATGTGCTAGACCCGGTGCTGAACTGGGAGTACTCCAACATCGAGCACATCTTCAAGCGGCGCTACCTGTTGCGGCAGACAGGGCTCGAGATTTATCTGAAAACCGGCGAGAGCTTCTTCTTTTCGTTCAAATCCCCGCAGATTCGTGACGATACGTATGCGGTGATGGTCGACCAGCCGGATCTCCAGCACTGCAGACGCGAAGACCTGGAATTGATGATGCGCAAGTGGCAGCAGCGCGAGATCTCGAATTTCGAGTACCTGCAGTTCTTGAACAACGCGGCGGGCCGGACGCGAAACGACTTGACGCAGTACCCGGTGTTCCCGTGGATTCTGAGCGACTACACGAGCTCCAGCTTGGATTTATCAGACCCAGGCGTGTATCGAGATCTCTCGAAACCAATCGGCGCACTGAATGAGGAGCGACTCGAATACTTCAAGATGAGGTACGAGGTCATGCCTCGAGGCGAGGAAGCAGAAGGGATGCCACCGCCATTCCTGTACGGCACGCACTACTCGACACCTGGGTACGTCTTATATTTCTTGGTGCGCATGGCACCTCAGTTCATGTTGTGTCTGCAGAATGGGAAGTTCGACGCGCCGGACCGACTCTTTCGGAGTATTGGTGTGACGTGGCAAGGGTGTGTGACGAATCACACGGACTTGAAAGAGCTAATACCGGAGTTTTTCGACACTTCGGTCCCGCCTGACGAGTGGCTGCGCAACTCGCAGCATCTCGATCTGGGAACGATGCAGAATCTGAATCGTGTCGGCGATGTCGAACTCCCGCCATGGGCTCACAGGAATCCTCGAGAGTTTGTGAGAAAGAACCGCGAGGCGCTCGAGAGCGATTACGTGTCAGAGCACCTGCATGAATGGATCGATCTGATCTTCGGATGCAAGCAACAGGGCGACGAAGCTATCAAAGCCAACAATTGTAAGTCAGTCCCTTGTTATGGTTTTAGCTGTTGCCTGCTTGCAAGCCTGACAGCTTACGCGGTGCTTGTTTCGTCTCTCTCCTGTAGTATTCTACTATTTATCGTACGAAGGTTCCATCGACCTGGAAAGTGTAACCGATCCGATGGAAAGATGCTCGCTTGAATCGCAAATCCAAGAGTTCGGCCAGACGCCCAAGCTTCTCTTCTCAACGTCGCATCCGTCCCGAAACGAGGACGAGAGCAAGATCGAGATCGCTACCCCAGATCTGCTTCCATCGCCTCGGATACGTCGGCAGCGAGCTCGACGACTCACGTATCCGCCTCCAGACGACATCCGATCGCGGTATCGAGGACGAAGAGCAGTCGAGATGACTTCGCTTGCGTTCTTCAACGAGGAGGATTCGGACGACGAACAGCTTGTCCCGCTGGAGCCTCGACGGTCATTCCAGCCCGGTCTTAGTCTGATGTGTTTTCAAGCGCCATGGGAAGGAGTACCGAAAGCGATCGAATATTCCTCGCATTTGTGGGCAAGCATGGGTGGTGCTGGTAAACCAGCAAAGAAGTGGAACTGGAAACACAAGATGAAGACTAACCTGGGCATGCCGCATGACTGGAGCTGGACAGAGTCGCTGTCCTACACGTTGCACTCTGGAGAGATCACGTCCGCAGTGCTATCGAGAGACGAGTCGACTCTCTTCACGACTTGCAAAGACAGCAGTCTGAAGGTGTCGAAGATTGCAGACGGCGCAGTCCGTCAGACTCTGTCCTGCCAGTTTGCGCTGTCGTGCTGTGACGTGTCTCCTGATGAACGGACCATCTTGATCGGGTGCTGGGACAACTGCGTGTACATGTACTCGGCTCGCACTGGCCACGAGATGGACAAGGTGTTTGCTCACTCGGACGGCATCTCTGCGATCTGCATCGTCGGGAACCGGTTTTTGACAAGCTCGTGGGACTCGACCGTCAAGTTGTGGCGCTATACGCCGACGTTCATCATGGCGTCACCAGTCTGCACGTTCACAGAGTGCGAGGAATCGGTGCTGTGCTTAGACACGAGTCCGAACGGCGCAATTGGAGCAGCAGGGACACGAAATGGCCATGTGTATTTATTCAACTTGAACGCGCCAGCGTTTCGCAGCGACGTGTTTGTGAGTCCACTTCGTCGGGGTGACGTGTCATCAATCTCGTTCGCGTCCGACAGCAACTCGTACGTCTGCATCACGATGGAGAATGAGCTGATGCAGTTTAATCTGCAGGGCGAGCAGCTCTTTAACATGGACGTGCAGGCGCCAGGCCAAGTTCGGTGCGTTCAAAGACTGCTTTGTGACCCAACTTTCCATAGCTGATAGTGACGAGACTAATGGTGGCTCTGTTGTGACTTTGGTCTCTCCTTAGATGCTTCGAAAGTGATGGCGAGTACGCTGTGGGAGGGACAACGAATGGGCGAATTTTCTTCTGGAAATTGCACGAAGAGGCTGGGAATGAGCTAGTCTGCGAGATCCCAAATGCTCACGATACCATCATCTCGTCGCTTGCCGTGAGTGGGAACGGATCGACTTTGGTCTCAGGCGCGATCGACGGCTCCGTCCACGTCTGGCGCCTCGCTCCGAAATCCCGCGCTGACTTCAACAGCAAGAGCGAGTCGTCGTCGTTGCGGAAAACGTCGGTCGCTAGCATCACAGTAGCTTCGTCACGCTTCAGCATCAGCGTGGAGAAAGGGGATGCGACCAAGAAGAAGAGGAACTCGGCTCCAGCTGCAGAATCGCTCTACTCACAAGTAGCAGCTGGAAGCGGCTATCGCGATGTCGCCGAGTACTACCGGCCGCTGCATCACCTGTACAGACCGGATTCGGTCTACGCGGTGGAGGAATCCCACTACTTTCTGGAAGGGTAGCATGGATAGGTAATAGAATAGCACGCTGCCACCTCTCACATGAATGGCATCGCCTTGAATACGTTTGTGTTGTTTCTTCAAAAGGAATGGTACCGATACGCTTTGCACACAGTGATATCCCAACCAACATCTCAACCGAGAAGAAACCAACACTCAAATGTCCAACACCGGCCCGCTCACTCGCTCGCTTTGTGTTACTGTATCTCACTTGCTTTATTGGTCGCTATTTGGTCTTCTTCACCGTCGTCCTGACCATAGCCGCCAGCACTCGGCCACTCGGCTACGCTTGCATTTGATCGATCTCCTCTCGTTTCTTGGTCATCACCCTTCGTCCCCCTTCTGCTTTCTCCTTCTCAGCAAACTGACCTACCTTTACATCAGATGCTGGAGCTCGATCTCGTGCTTGGCCAGTTCACGCAGCATCGGCTCGTCAAAGTACTTGCTCACGTTCACGTCCTCGCTGAGTCCCTTGCGGCGACGGGTCTTGACCATGAACTCGCGCGCGAGGTCGTTCACTGGCGCCGGCTCCAGCGGACGGAGCACGACACTCGTGTCCAGCGGGTCGCCAGGGACCACCGCCCAGTGGTCAAACACTTGCGAGATGAACGCCTGGCCCTGGGTGAACACGCGCAGATCCGTCTCCAGACCGAACGACTCGATCACAGGCACGAAGCCGCGAACCGTGTACAGCGGAGAGCCCGCCTTTGGCGCGTCGTGAGTGATGTGGCCACGGCGGCGACTCAGTACCTGGTAGAGCGACGACACCGTGTCTGCTGGACACTGGATCTCGATCGAGTAGATCGGTTCCAGGATGCGCGGAGTCGCAGTCAGGAACGCCGAGTACGCCACGCGTCGAGACGTTGGAATCACTTGCCCACCTCCGCGGTGGATCGCGTCGGACGCGATCGTTGCGTCGAGGATCTTGAATTTCGCGTTGCGAATAGGTTCATCACATAGCGGTCCCTCGCGGCAACTCCACTGGAAGCCCTGAACGATGCTGTCCTTGATCTGGCCCAGCGATTTCTTGTTCACCTCTGTCGACAACGTGTCGTCAAGAAGCACGTTCGGACCGTTGCTCTCGGGTCCGAACGCCCACACTGATCGCGCAGCGAGGACGTCCCAGTTGTACTTGGACTGGAAGAAGCCAGCAATATCCTTCCTGTCCATCTGTGATTGCAAACAAATACAAGCAAATATGTAACCCATTAGGCTCCAAAATCCATCCCATGCATCATGAAAGCAATACCAAACGTACATCGAGCTTGATGACTCCAGACTCGATGTCTTGCGCCAAACCGTTGTCGAGCGGCTCAGCAATCATGGTCAGCTTGTTCTTGCGATTCGGAGTCTCTGCAAAGCACCTGGAAAGAGCAAGAACAGTGTTGTCAGAATACACCAAAAAACACAGCTATCCAGGAACACCAGAGCAACAAGAGCACTTACTGCACAGACGACGTCTCCGCCACGGTCTCACAGAACGCCACCACGGGATCAGCGACTTTGATCTCGATCTCCGCGTACATGCGGCGCAGATCGTGCAGGATGCAGTCACTCGCCAATTCGCCCGTGCACAAGATGACGTGCTCGCCGCTTTCCTCCACCTTTGTGCGGACGAGCGGGTAGCTCTTGCTGATCTTTCTCAGTCCCTCCAGCATTTTCGGCAGCTCCGCTGGGTTCAGCGGCTCGACAGCCAGCTTCATGGTCGCAGTCGTTCTAAACGATTTCTGGATGGGCTGGAAAATCCCGATTTCGTCGTCTTGGAGCAAATCTTCGTCGGCGTCAGTGATCGTCGCACTCTTCGTGATCGGTGCGTCGATGCCTTCAAGCAAGACCCAGTTACCAGCAGGAACACGGTTCACCTCGATCTTGTATCGACCCTGGGAAATCCACGTGCCTTCCACAGTTCTGCTACTCATGTCTTCGTCGTCTTCAGCACTGTATGCGTCTCCGAGCACGGTAATCTTCTGGTTTTGGCGCACTTCGCCCGAGTACACACGTCCAAATGCGCTGAACGTTGTTCCATCTGGAGAAGAGTAGAGTTTTACGATGTTGATCATCAGCGGCGCCTTCGGGTCACACGCCAGCATTCCCTTCACAACCGAGAGCTCCTTCGACTGGTTGCCCGAGTACAGAGTGTCCACCTTGGCCTTTGCAGTTTCTAGCGGCGACGGCACATGGCGCACCACCATGTCCACAAAACCAGTCGCAGCGTTGCCAACAAACTGCGCGAGCACGAGCTTCAGCAGCGGGCGAGGATTCAGATTCAGTTCCTCCTTGCGCAGGCGCAGCCCCATGGCTCGCAGCGACTGCGCCAACTGGTGCGGATCTTCACCCAGAACCTTTGAGTAGATCTTGTACAACGGCTCCAGGATGAAGAGAACGAACGATCGCGGAGCATTCTCGTACGGCTACAAGCAAAAAGAAAGCAATAGCAGAATCAAAGAGATGAATAAATGAGGACAACACGACTAATAGCGGGATGACCATGTTTTAAGATACTCACGATCTTCTTCTTGAACGTTCGGGTCTGTGGGCTGTAGTACTTGTCGCCCCATAATCTTGGCGCGAGGTCCGCGGCTGAGATCCCAGGATGCGTCTCAGCGTACAGCTGCGCGAACGATTCCAACGTGAAGCTCCAGCCGTGCTGTCCCGACGAGAAGCAGACGTTGCCGAGTTCCGGCGACAAGCGCGCCTGCTCGTATCCTGCTGGCGAGTTGGCTTCGATGATCGCGTTCACCTCTTCGATGGTGTGCAGCAATTTGAAGTAGGCGTCCACGGGAGGAAGCTTCAGCTCGATGATCAGACGGTCCACCTTGTTGATCACCAGCAGCAGCGGCACGTGCGCCTTGAGCGCAGCCTTGATGAGGCGTTCCGTATTCATCATGACACCCTCGACGGCATCTACGACCAGCACAGCGCCATCTGAGATCTGCAGTGCGGTCGTCGACTCGTCGGAAAAATTCACGTGGCCGGGGCAGTCGATCAGGTTCACGAGGTAGTGCTTGCCGCGCGACGACGGCAGCACGAGCGACACGGGCGTGCTCTTGATACTCACCTTGCGCTCCTGCTCGTCCTTGCGCGTGTCCGTGTATCGGCGCTCTTTCGACGGGTCCCACTTGTCCAAATGGGTCTGCTGCACCAGGAGGTCCGTGAACAGCGTCTTGCCGTGGTGCAGATCGCCGATGACCGCAACGTGACGGATCAACTGCGGGTGGTCCATCAGCGACGTCATGAACTCGGTCGAGTACTGATAAGTACACACACACAAACGCCCACTTTGAGTATCGTAGCTCATAGCCAATAAGAGAGTAACACAGTCAACTCATCAAACATACCGTGGTCTTTGGGATGTCCTTTTCCAGCACCGAGAACGACTTGATCTTCACGGGCTCGATGATCGGTGTCTCGATCGTCTGCGCGTCTTCCTCCATCACCAGCGTCTCCGCGTCGCCGTACACTTCGTGCGCGTCCGGGTAGTACTTCTTGTCCTCGTGCAGCACAATCGCGTTGTCGTCCTCCATCTCCGAGTTGTGCAGCACCATCGAGTCCACGTGACGCGCCGTCTCTGTAGCAATTAAACCATCGCCACAATTGTCAGCATGTAGCATCCAGTATGGTCGAATCAATAAGGTGTTTTATAGCCACTCACCGAGATCCTCTGGGTCGTAGCCATAGCGGCGTTTCTGTTGCAGCACACACACACGTAAGCAGACACATGAGTCATTCAATCAAAGCAGCCCCATGCATATTCAAACAAAGCAATACGCAGCCACATACACACATGCAGCGTAGTATCTACTCGCAAGTACGCACCTCGCCGTCTTCGTCGTCGCTGTCGTCCTCATCGCGGCCGTTGTCGCTGCGCTCCGACTCGGACTCGGATCCGGACTCTTCTTCATCGCTGCTGCGCAGCTCCGGGCCGATGTAGTTGCCGAACTCGTCGTAGAGAGACTCTTCCATGGTAGTCAGGTGCTCGTGTGTGCTGTAGGCGCGGAGCGTGAGATTAAGTGGAGAGCGAGCGCGCGTATAGCGAAGGGGGGAGAAAGGAGGGATCGCGAGGTGCTGTGGATCGATGGATCGACCGCCACTTCTACTATCTGCCGCCTTTGCCCTTGGTTGCTTTTGATAAAGCGCTTTTTGCCATTCCACCCACTGGCCATTGGCGGGCACAGCAGGCAGATCCAGAAAATGGTGATTCTTATTGGTTGATATTGCTTTTGATAGTAGTAGTTATATCCAATCGTAGTGGCTTTAAGGGCCATTGATATGTATCTGAATTGTGCGACGAACTGCAATGGCTGAAGCTGTGATGACCTGTAGGCTACCAGAGAGAAGTAGGTTATCGAAAATGGGGAAACTGACAGGTATTTCACCTTCGTTTAATGGCAATTGTTCTTATCTTTATCGCGTCCATTTTGGGCGCAATAAAGATAAGAACAATTGCCATTAAACGAAGGTGAAACTGGACGTTTTACCTGCTGTCGGCTGGTGACAGTGCAAATCCAAGACAGATTCGTACTGACATCAGCTAAGGAAGGCTGTCCCTTTTTTGGTCGGATCAATAGGCAATTTGGTCACCAAATGGAAAAGCTGAGCGATAAGCGATGCACAAGTGAAGCTGTGGTCACTTCCAAAATGCCGCCAGTGCGCCTTGTTGCAGTTGCTCTGTGCGGGGGGGATGCCGATGGCGATAGCAGCGCTTCGTTATCAACTGACTCGTCACCCGCAAGCGAGCACGAAGCAGTGGTGTGCGTGGTGGACACAGATGCGCGTGTGATCCGCTGCTACTTGCTGGCAGAACCACCAGAACTCCATCATTTCAAACCATCCAGCAGCAGTAGCCAACAGCAAACCCGTGATGTGGTCGCGCAGTTGGCGAATCTTCTACAGCAGCTGCACTGGTGGAGAGACACAGAAAGTCACTATGACCAGAGCCGCCACAACCACTTGGACTATGGAGGTTTGGACGTGATATGCTTGTGGAGCGGCGCTATTAGTAGCAGATCTGAGACGCAGATGATGCGGGTGCTTCAAACCACTGAACAGTATGGTCGAGTGCGACCAGAAGTCCACACAATCGGCCAGCATGGTGAAGAACCACTGGCTATGGAGATGCAACAGGAAGTCGAGCTGCGAGCTGAGCGAATGGCAAAAAGACCGCAAGTGCTAGAGTCTTGGAAGGCAGGATATCCGCTGCAGTTTGCGTGGTTCCTCCGAGGTCTCCATGGACTGATGACCAAGTGGCAGTTGTACGACGAGACCAAATACGAAAGCGCGTTCGAGCTAGAGCTCCACACTGAACTTATCGATATGCATATGAGGTGAGAGTGTGGTCATTATTAGGCTCTGTGATACTAACTAGGCTCGGTTAAGACTCACGCTCACAGCGTACATGTATTACTCGTTGTGGGACGACGGAAGGACGAACCCAGCAGCCCAAGTCGCCTTCACGCTGCCCACTTCTCAGAACGAGTCGATTCTCAAAACGACGAGTTCCGATTGCTGCACGAAAGCGGGGAGGAAACGGCTGGCTCAGGTTCGAGAGATCTACATGTTTCATCTGCTAATTTGCCTGACAGTTTGCGTTGATCAGTATGTTTTTTGTTGTTGCTGCCATTCCGCCAGATGATCGATCGTCCGAGCGTGGAGTACGCAGTTCTCGTCCAGCGCCACAAACTGGTTTCAGCATTGCTTTCCATATCCTCCCAACCGAATTCACCGACAACAACAGCGACCGGGAGAATGTGGCGCTGTGTGTCGAGTCTTCTCCGCCATTTCCGGTCATTTGAAGCCCAACAAATGGACAAATTTGCTCGTTTACGAAGGTTGAAAAACGCAAAGCTGCGGAATACGCCGTCGTTCCAGGTGACACCATTTGAGCACTTGCTGCAAATCAGTGCGTCGTGGTATAGCGTACTAGTACTCCTCTAATGCTGGTGCTGGCTTTGAACGCAGGACTTTGAGCAACTAGGATGCTGGCTGACGGAACTGTCGAGCTTGCTGAACCAAGATGTGGACACGAAATTGTATTCTGGAGATGAAAGACTGGTGGATGACGAGTTCATCTCACCTCTTCGAGAGGTTTGGAACGCGCAGTTGTCCGGCTTTCGGAAGATCATCAGCGACACCATCCATCCATTCACAGCACCAACACAAGCGCCAGATCTCGAGGCTGAATCAGTAGAGCATCTACAGAGAGCAGCTCAACTGCATGAGCTACGAGAGCAGATAGCGCAGTGTGAGAGCGAAATCGAGCATGCCAAGCGCCAGGTAAACATGATCTTCTAGCGTTTGCATATAGAGTTGAGCCCATCGTCTGACCATTTCTTCTTATTACTTGTATTGTACCCTAGGTCGCTTCAATCCTCCGACTCCCACCAGAGCGGATCAAGACAGTGTTTGAGGACGACAACCTCTCCAACAGCCTGCGTGGGATGCGCGTCTTGCTCCGAGTCTCTAGACAGGATGGCCACCGCGTTCACCAGCACAGCGGTTCCTTGCTGACTGTGCAGCGAACGTCAAAGGCGTCGGGGATGTTGTTCTCGTCAGAAAAGCTGGACCAGCTAAGCGCCGCATGGAAAGCGCTCAAGCAGAGCCAGAATGAGGCTGAAGAAGCGCTCGTCCAGCGGTTGATCGACATCTTGCAGCTCAGCGCTGGCGATGCGCTCGCTCAACTTGTGGACACTGTCGCAGAGCTGGACGTCCTCCAAGGTTTCGCGAGCTTGTCCAGAAAGAAAGGGTTTGTGTGTCCACAGATCTCCAGCCCTGACGATAGTGACGAATGGAGCCTCAGGATCGTCAACCCATTCGACCCGTTGCAAGAAACACAGAAAGCGAGAAGTGACGAATCAAAAGCAAACCCGCCTCTGGAAGTGAAGCTCTCTCGCGAAGACGGGAATACGTTCCTGTTGCTAGGAAGCAGTAACAAGAACAGCCCTGAAGCAAACAACTGCACGCTCCACATGATTGGACTCATCGTGACGCTCAGCCAGATCGGCTGCTTCGTTCCCTGTCAAGAGGCTCAGCTGCCGATCTTTGACGCAATCTACTTGCGCGCGGGGGCGTATGACGAGCAACTCTTCGGACACTCGACGTTCATGACCGAGATGGTGGAAATGAAGAAGATCTTCAGGTTCATGACGCCAGCGTCGCTGGTGCTGGTCGATGATCTCTGTCGCGGGACTTCAACTGGTAAGCACAGACCGATTGCATAGCGAAGCTTCCCTGAAACGAGAGGGCTGGTGGCTTACCCCCTCTGTGCTGTTGCCTGATAGCGGAAGGACTAGCGCTGGCGGTGTCAATGTGCCAGCATCTGATCGAATGTGGAGTGACGACCTGCTTCACCTCCGAATGGAGAGAGCTCGTGGATCAGCTGCTGCTGCTGACTGCAACAACAGTTCCGCATTATCTCGATGACGCACAGCTCCCAAGTTCCAACGAGAAACTGTTGCAAACTGATGATGATGCTGATCGAGACAGGTATGAGCTAGCTTCATCCAACTCTCAGTGTGCAAATGGCTTGACAGCTAACATGTGACATGATGTTTGGCATTTTTGATAGAGAATTCGTGGACCTCATGGCGAAGTGCGACTTTCCGACAGAGTTGGTGCACTTGGTCCAGTCCGAGTTGCACCGCTCTCCCAGCACAAGCAAGCCTTGAAGAAATGACAAGTTGTTGTATGTATGAATCATGAATTGTGGTCTTGTGCCTTCTCTAAGTGGATCTCCGTCCGCTAACAGTAATCATTTCTTGGCTCTGGTAAAGGGAACCACCGACTGGTTGGACGTCACGTAGCTGTGCTTGAGCTCTCTCGCCTCACGCGCGTGCTTCAGTTCCAGCTCCTTCTGTCGCGTGGACTCGGTGCTCAGCGACGCCTTCGCGGACGCCGGCAGTCCGCTGCCAAAGTCGAGCGAGGTCGGCGTGTACTTCTTGCTGAGCTCTTCGGGTGTGGGGATGTGCGGCTTGCCGTGCTCGAAGATGATGTCGTAGGGCAGTCCCTGGTGGAGCATCGCGCCCTCGATCAGGTTCTCTTTTGGGGCATTGACGCACTTATCGTGTATGTCCTGGGATTGATGAAGCTCGTGGACGCCTCCGTGTGCTTGTTGATCGGGTGCGACGCGCTCGCTTGCGCCAGGCGCGTGCCGCTCCGGTCCTCGACATAGTTGCCTATCTTCACGCCCGTAGAGAACGAGTTCTTGTGGCCGCAAATTCCGTACCCATTGTTCATAGCTGTCTCTGTGTGCGGCCGATCGATGGACAAAGTCAAAGTCTGACTGGGAGGCTGGGAGATTGGAAGCCCAGGTTTTCCGAGCATTATCGCCACCATCTTTTGCGAAAGATGGACTCAAAAATAGTTGGTAAGAGTAATAAAAATACTCGAGCTCTTATATTTCTTGAGGGGCCCTTATGCAACGACAACGACAGCTTATGAATAACGGAAAGCCTACGACGGCACCCTGTACACGTACACCAGAGACTCACCGTGGTCCGTCATGAACGGCACCGTGACCTCCACCCGCTCGGGCTCCCACTCGCGGATCTGGAAGGCGTACGTGACCACGCGCACACCCGATCGCAGTTTGCGCTGCAGCATCGCCGCGATCTTGTCGTGCGGCAGGAAGAACAGGATCACGACGTCCACGCTCGCCATGTCGATGCTAAGCCAGTCGTCGTGCAGGATCACCACTTGCTTCTCCAGACGCTCTTCTTGCACTTTACGGCGCGAGAGCGCGACGAGCGCCGCGTCGATTTCCACGCCAACCGCTCTACGGACTTGCGGCTGCATCGTCGCAGCGGAGATCACGACCCGTCCATCGCCGCTGCCGATGTCCAGCAGCGTCTCTCCCGGCTGGAGCATGGCGAGCTCCAGCATCTTCTCCACCGCCTCCATCTTGGCCGGGACGAACGGCGACCAGGCTGTGCGCACACACAACACACACATGGAGACACCAGAATCATCTTAGTCTGAGATGTCTCTTAGATGAAGGACACCATGAAAGAAAGCCAGAGAGAGCGGATAGATTAGGAGCACTTACGCAGGCCCTTGCGCACGCGGTCGACGTGCATCTCACGACACCGCTTGCCGCGGAAGATCGCCTGGAAGCGCGTAATCGCCTGCGCCTTCGTGCTGCTCATGCTGCTGGTGCTGGTGGTTGTTATCTCTCGGTTGGTCGATTCGTCGGGCGGTTGTGCTGGTCCGCGAGTTGCAATGCATCACGATTTGGAGCAATGGCGTCACTTCAACCACCACGTGGGACCTGTTCACTCAATTTGAAACCAACACATCATCCTCTTCATTTTCAGCCAATCAATAGGCATAAAGACACTATTAACCAGTAAAATCGCTTAAAGGCTTTATATTTAGCCTATCATATGATGTCAGGTTCTGGATGATGGCTTCAACTTGGCGGTTGATTGCACCCCAAAGAGACACACGCATGCGCATGTTGGCTTCTTGAGTCTGTCCTGCGTGTCGGTCGGTGTATGCGTGTTCAGCAGCCCCCCTCCAAGCTCTTGAGCCCTACTAATATAAGAACAAGAGAAGATCTATCTCCATGGGGACGGCCCATTCGCGATTAACGGGTATTAATAATCAGTTTGTGAATCTTCAAGAGCCGGAGTTCCATCCAGGTTGAAGCTCCAGCACATTGCGATTGACGAGCGCATTGTATTGCGTGTCTTCTCCCCATGATGACCAAAATACGAGCAGTGTATACGTGGCATGCACCCATTTGATGGAGAAGCCACGGCGAAGGTCATACTAGTACGTAGTATTGCTGAACTGGAAACTCTGAGCAACAATGAGAAACAAATGCTCCAGCGCCTATCCAAGTATCAAGTGCATACTGTAGTACACAGGAAATAAGTGCCTAACATTTGCCAATTCAGTGCGTCGAGAGAGATTGCCATACCATACCATGCACGTATCACCTTCTCTGCGAAAAGTAGTTGAGGAACGTGGTGGTTCAGCTTTTCTATTATAGCAACTGCAACTCGATGACGAAGGTTTGCAGAGCTCTCGGAATTTGGTTCTCGCGATCTTGTTCAGAGCTGAACTGGATACATTGTGTTTGTGGCTCCAGAGGTGCTTGAAATTAACATTCTTAGTGACTAAGGAGACTAATACCAATAAGAAGAAAAGACTGCTTGCTTCAATCCTTGCTGCTACGTGCGCAATGGTGGATATTAACGTTTAGTACAGTGCAGCGCAAAGCAGCTTGGAGCCATGCGGTCGGAGTAATAGCCGCACAACTCATGGCGTTGTGGCTCTCGCAACAAGAGTTTCAGCACGAATCTTCAAGATCGCTCTTCTGACACGCATTGCGAACGTACATGCGGACGAGAAACACAGCATTGCGCTGTAACGTCACTGTACGTGCAGTTGTACTGGCGAACGAAGCTCTTGACCTCAGCTCTCGTCTCTGCACCGAGTAGGACCATTTATTCTTCGTACGTTGTACATTGAAACAATCACTTTTGCTCTGCGTCGGTCCGGATGTCTGTTGACTCGCATCTCACTCGCTGCTGCTTGCGCACGTTGATTTGCGCGTGTTGAGCGCGATCAATGCAATTGGGATTTGGGGCTTTCTGAATTCTTGACGTCAACGCTCATTAGGCTGTGCCAATCGACCGTAAATTAAGAGCGAAGTAGAGATTAATTTTATACGTACGCAAATTGAGATTTTATCAAATCTATTTGTGCATAGTCCAAATTGCAACCCTTTGTGTCCTCCAAGAAGCGAACTACTCTCTTTTGCCTGGGGGAAAGAATGTCAAGAGCTGCGCTGGATCGTGCCCATTCTGTTCATCAAAGATCGTTGACATAGGGGAACGCTTCAGCATGCAAGAGCCAGCGACGGCCATTCTCTCTCACGCAGCAACAGTGAGATAGATTACCATGTTCAACATGGCGCATGAGGAATTTGCTGCGGTCGAGTGGGACACCTCAACTCACGCGTGCGTGGAGAGAAAGGAGGCCTCTTGCAGAGGATTTGAGGGGCTTTTTCGCCTTCACCAGTTAGCGCTTGGTGCATTTGCAACGCAGTCGTAGGCGTTTGCTTGTCCTTATTTTTTCTCTGTGTCTTTTTGCAAAAAGCGCCGTTGCTGAGCAGCGACTTGCTCTCTTTTAGAGCTTCTGGATCTATTTCTTTTGAAGAAGAGACATTGCTGATATCTTGGATAGCATCTCTGCCGCGTGTTCATTTTGGTTGGCAAAGCTGTTGCTGTTGCTATTGTAAGCTGCGGGTGCAGGCCGCACTGCCTCAGGGCATTAGTATTGCGTCTCAAGTGAATAGGAGGTTTTACAGGAGCTCTTGGCTCCCTCGCGGCTGGTGCTTGGGGCGCTTTTTGCATCCACGCTCGGCGCTGACGTCGACAAATACGCAAGCGGTGACGCGCGTGACATCACGAAGGGCTCGGGCTGTGCTGGTTTTTCATCAGGTCAGTACGTCATTAGGCAGTTTGCCATGGTAACGGTCGCTCCCACATTTTAGGATGTTGGGGCTGGAATATCCTAAAAATGGGCTGTGAGTGGAGCAAAACTCACTCCACATCGGTTCTTCATCACGGATTTGCGATTCATATGGGTGTTTGTATGCAGGATCGCCAACATTTTTAAGGGATTTTGTCATTTAGGAAGCAGCTGTCCCTCGGATTAGTGGACTCAGGAGGTAAAAAAACGCACTACGTCTTGCGATTGCGCATCTGACTTCATTGTCTGAAGCATACCCTTTACGAGCAACGCACATCTCGGAATTTGTAATCGAGGCTGCTGAATCAGGGTGCTATTGCTGTGCGACACGCGAGCGCCAGCGTCATTCAGAAACGGGCGATGATTTTGGTTGGCTGCAAATGCACCTTTTCGTGCGCATCATAGCCCATGACCGTCACTCCCAATGCTCTTTTGAGCCTTTTTCCTGGTTTAACAATAGGTACAACTCTCGTTCTCTCTCTATGAAAGAGCTCCAAGGGGCAGACAAACAAAAAATGGATTCAGACAGACCAGCAGCAACAGCAGCAACAACAATTGAGGAAGAGGGGTTACGAATCTCCGGTTTGGAAGGCCGGCGTGAGGCTGGCGTGCTAGAGAATGAAAAATGGTGCAAAATCAACGGAACAGGTGGCTCCATCTTCGTGTTTGGGACGAATGCAAACCAACAACTCTGCGTCTCATTTGCGATCTTGCACCCAAGAGCGCAACCAACCAACCAACCAGCCAGCCAAGACTGCCAGCCAAGACCTCACCAGCAAACAAACACACGTCGAAAAATAAGAACCGCGTTTTTTATTTTTGGCTTCATCCTCCTCCACATCTGATCCAGAGACCGCCTTAACTCCAGAAGATTCGCCTCACCTCCAAGCAGCACCAGCCCTCCATTTCAAAGTACGTTCGCCCTTCTTCTTGCTTCTTGTTATTCGTGCTTGCAGTTGTAATACACAACACATCTCAGAAGTCTCATTTATGAATTATGATCCCCGCTGCGATTCTCCCGTTCACAGTGCCTGCCGAAGCGTACCACCAAGTCGAAGAAGCCCTCGCCGCTCAGGAACACCACCATGTGCCGTTCACGCAGCTGATCAAGCACTTTGGCGTCGACGTCGTGTCTGCGCTCGCTGCATCGCTTGGTGTCTCCCCTTTCATCACGGTCGTCGACCGGGCTATTGCTGAGAACGCGAGCGGCCTCCGCACGCTCTCGAATGGTGTCAAGGAGCTCTCGCGCTCGTTCGTTGAGAAGCCAGTCCAGTTCTGCCGCAGCCGTGAGTTCATGTGGATCTTCGGCCTCTACTCCGCGACGTACGCGACCGCCAATACCTTCGACTCGTTCTACGAATGGAAAGAGGCGGACGCGGCGATGCCCAAGCTGCTAGCCACGACCGCGGTCAACATGTCGCTCGTCATCGCCAAGGACAAGGCGTTCGCGCAGATGTTTGGCGTGATCAAGCAGCACAAGTTCCCGGTCACGTCGGTGGGTCTCTTCGCGGTCCGCGACTCGCTCACCGTTATCTCGTGCTTCCACGCGCCAAAGATCATCATGGAGCACCTGCGCGAGCGTGACGTGAACGAGAAGCTGGCAGCGGGCGTGGCGCAGATCGGCGCTCCGATCGCGGTCCAGTTCGCGTCCACGCCGCTGCACCTGCTCGGTCTCGATCTGTACAACCACCCGATCGCGGACCGTGCGGCGCGCATCCAGTTCATCCAGCGCGAGTACTTCCGCTCGTCCCTGGCGCGCATCGCTCGCATCGGCCCAGCGTTCGGCATCGGCGGCATCGGCAACACATCGATCCGAACAAAGCTGCGCGCGATGGTCGACAAGTAGACATGCTGTGCACACCTAGATCACCTGCGAACCCGAACAATTCTGACACCTATATATTAATGACGCGTGGCTCGTCAATCAACCAACAAACAACAAACCAGCACCCGCCAGCTCCAGTGAATATAACATATATCCTCACCCACCTTGTGTAAAATAAGTAAATACACACTTGAACCAATTTCTTCCCTGTGTGTGTGCGTGTGCATCCTATAACAGATAGAGCTTGACAACAATGTTGAGATGCTTGCGAGCAGTATGAACAGCAGTATATTTAAACAGCAACAGCAAAGTGATCAGCAAGAGAGCTTCGTTCTATTTACCTGTCTATCGGCCGGCACTCAGTCTTCCTCATCGTCATCATCGCCCTCTTCAAAGACCTGCACTCCTTCTTCGTCCTCCTCATCGTCTTCGTCTTCCTCGTCGTCGTCGATCTCGGGCATCTCACTGAACTCCTTGTACTCCCCGCCCAGCGTGTGCATCAAGTCTCTCCAGAGCTCTTTCTTCGGGTTCACCGCCAGCGACAGCGGGGCCTTCACCGCCACCCACGTGCCGCGCTTCATCTCATTCTCCAACTGCCCGGCTGTCCACGTGGACACGCCGTTGAGGAACATGATCTCCGACTGTTTGGCCAAGTTCTCCTCGACCGCCTTCGCGGCGGTTTCCAGGTCCACGCCGACAAAGAGCGTCGCGTCGCCCGAGTCATGGAAGTTCGTGGTCACAATGCGCTGGCCGCCAAACTCGGGCTTGCTGTGGAGCACCTCGGCGTGCTCTGTCCGCACAGGACCGCCCGTGCGCACTTTGCTGGACCCGAACGCGCGCATGATCGACGGGTGCACCTTGAACGTCTTCATGAGCGAACTCGTCGTCGGCTGGTTCACGATGAACCCCTTGGCGCCTTTGTGCGAGTGTTCGGTGAGCATGATCACCGACCGACTGAAGAGACCATTCAGCAGCGGATGGGATAGCAAGAACACGCCCTGCGCTGGCCCTCTGCAAGCATGAATGATAGCACGCAAAAAATGTCAATAACACTACCACATGCACTCTATAGAGAATTACCAGTGAACAATAATGTACTCTGCGTGCTGGACGTTCGCAATGGACAGCGGCGTGTCCTGTTCTTCGTCTCGCTTGCCCGCTCTCAACACCGCATACCGCGGCTTCTTCGCTACGTTCCCAATGACGCCAAGCTCCTTCGCCTCTGCCAGCTTGTCATTGAGCGCCTTGAGCGCTACAAACGCTGTATCCACTAGCACGCGCTCTGCTGCGGCAGGAGTCCGGGCTACTGATGTAGCGTCGTCGTCGATGGCTCTGAATTTCTCGCGCACGAGCTGCGCGAGCGTTTTCTTCTCGGCCGACGGCACGTAGAACGAGCGATTCTCCAGGTACTCGAGCACGAAGCGGTTGAAGTTCTCGACGTGCGGCAGACGCGTCTTGCTCTCGTGGATCACCGGTCGCTGCAGCAGGTTGGACGAGAGCAGCGCGCGCAGCGACGCGCGGCGGTCGAACTGCTTGGCGGCGTGTAGCAGGTCGCGGTAGAGGATCTTGGAGAGCGACATCATGAAGGGAAGCACAAGAGCTGTACAGATCGATAAACGCCCGCAAACACACACACTGACGCACGCCGACACCGAGAGATCGGTCTTCTCCCGCGCTCTTCAGTGGGCTTCGGGTTTCCACCAGGCAATCAATCAATCGGTGGCGATTCGCAAGTCGTGCGGCCCCAAATGATGCAATCAAAATTAGTGGGGTCCACGCTATTGATGTGGCCGTAAAATAGTGGCGGGAGCTGTTCGAGGTGTAGTGGGCGTATAAATACCGCAGATACAATAAAAACAGTCACCTGCCGATTCTTACTGCGAGGAGTAGATTTACTATAAGCAGGAGAAAACCTCTTCACTTCCTCTCCATTTGTTTCCTCCTTCTTTGAACATTAAAGCTGACTGCACTCGCTGTTCGATTTCAGATTCGTTTGGGGACTCTAAGAACACACAAAGCTGAAGAGATATCGTCCATGTAGTGCAGGCAACCTGGCTACCACGAAGGTCGAGTGTTACCAGCCAGCCAGTACTCGTATCTGGACATGATGAAAACTGAACCAAGCTACTGAAGTGCTAACTACTGTACGCACTTCAGTATCTTTCAAGGTGGTTGCTTTTGAAAGGAAAGACACAAAATGCAACAGCGTCCCACAAAAAAATTGATCGAAAGAAGCGGTGCCTCGTTTAAATCGTTTTGGTGGCTGGATCGGCTAGAGGCGATGTCTCAACGGTTCGATGGCTGCATGCATCGGATCGTCTCAAAGGGGCGCCACCAGCATCAGTGAACACAACCTACCGCGCCGAAGCATCGATTTATTTAGCAGCGTTAATAACATTCTCCCGGCGACGCTTTGCGAAAGCGTTTTTGATAGGCGCGCCGGACGGGCAGGACGGGCACATACATGTCAGACGTGTCGCTGGCTTCGAATGCGTGTTCGCGTGTGTCGAATTGGTGAGGTCAGTGGAGGTTCGTTCAGCTGATAAATGGGGGGGGTGGGGCGTCGAGGTCCTGGAGGTCTGTCCAGCCCTCTGACACCACAGAACACAGAAGAATCCCCCAATTGAGGAGCAAAACCGGATAGGCTCACTTCCAATGTACGTTATCACAAAGCTCCAAGTGAGCAGCATGTCCCTTCGACCCGCATCAGCCAGTAATATACTGTCTTGGCTCGCAATTGGAGCGAGAATGAGAAATGAGAAATTGTCTCCAAGCAGCATTTCCCAGTTTCGCATCCCGTTAGACACTATCCGCGCGTGATTACGGCATCGATAAGTGCAGAGATTATTGCCAGTGGGCTCTGGTTCTACGCAAATGAGACCACCACACATGACCACATGACTCAGACTGAAACCTCGCTTGATTCACACATACAGCAACCCCAAGAAACTCGCCACTTTCACCACCTTTCTTGAAAGCAACGACGGCCAGTCCGGACACATCTTATATATTCACACCATTTTACCATCCTGACGAAGATATCTTCGTGATATATAGCAAAATGAGTTGTTTTTTGCAAAAGTGGATTGACCAACGGCTCGCTGCAAAAATGCGAGAGCTCAGGTTGAAGTGCCGTCAGAAAATAGAGGGAAAAAGTTCTATTTTTCTGAACTCACCCTCTTTTTAGTAAAACCTCGATCATTGGAGCGATTGAGATCATCTCAGTTCAGATTGTAGTTTGCCAGGAGTCCAACGTGAGGTTTTTCGCAGTTTCTTATCGCAATTGTCCCTGTCGCTGTTCGCGATTCTTCATTTTCTACCAATAGCATCTCGTTATTACCCCAAAATCCTGACACTTTCTGGCTTTTCGCCAATCACAACTCAGATGTCCTTAAAGAGCGGTATGATTTATTTTCATTTTCATTTTTCTTTGGGACTGACTTTTCACCGACTTTTCTGCTTTTGGATGCAGAAAAAGAACACGTCCAGTCTCAGGCTTTTCCGAAAATCGAAAAGCACTTGCTCTCACTATGCGTGGGAGAAGCTGTGATCACTCGCCCACTTTATTACGCGATACAGTTATGCCGGTAACCTGTTACTCTTTCAGTGAGGTGGTCATCGTCAAGCTTTTTGATGGCCAGTTTGTATGGACATTCAGCAGCCCCTATGGCCGCCGCTGTTTATGCGCTGGCCGGCGCATTCCCCATCATTGTCCATTACGAGCGCTCGCAGCCAAGAGCTCCCGGTTAGCAACCACGCACACATCCATCAGACCAGATCAGCAATTATCTTGGCACATACACACAGGATGAGCAACTCCGTGATCGCGACGACGCGTCCGGCCAGCGGCAGCCTCGGCGCCATCAGCACGCGCCGCACGAGCGTGAGCGTCGTGCGCACGGCCGAGGACGTGGGCCACGCGCGCGTGACGTCCTCGGACCAGGTCGCGCTCCAATTCTACTGGCAGGGCTACGACGCGTACGCGCACTGCAAGCTGCACGAGAACGTGGCACCCTGCTTCTTCAACGCGCACTGCACGGGCCAATCGGACGACGCCGAGTTTGTGCACATTGTTCCCGTTGAAGAGGTGCGGGACCGCTCAATCCTCGACGAGATGCGCGTGCAGGTCGTGTCGGTGAGCACGGGCAAGTACCTGCGCGCCACGCGCGTGTCCAAGTTCCTGCGGTGGTCGTCGGCGCGCGACGAGCAGACGGTGTTCCAGATCCAGGTGCTGGATCGCAAGCCGCTCACGCAGGGCTCCAAGTTCACGCTCGCGAGCAGCTTTTGGTCTGGGTACTCGATCGGCTTTGGCCAGAAGCTGCCGCTGGGCGGCGGCAGCCGGGACCTCGCGAACGCGATCGGCTTCCTCACGCTCGAGAAGAAGAAGCACCAGCCGCCGCTTCTGTTCCCGATCCGCTTCCGCGCCGTGCTGCGTGAGTTCCGCAACCTGCGACCGGCGTCGTCCCCGTCGCACCAGGAAGCGCCCACGGCATTCGTGACTGCCAGTGACATGGTGTTTATCGACGAAGAGCACGAAGAGCGCGTCGCGGACATTCCACTCGCGACGGTTGTGCCAGCGAACCAAAGCATTGTCGTGCCTAGAGCTGGCGGTGTAGAGACCAGTGCAGGACCGGAAGACGACGTGCTGGGCGATGCGTGTCCGTACTGCAGCGTGCACATCCGGCAGCGCGCGGGGCTGCTCGCGCACATCCGCGACTACCACGGCGACTGGCTAACGCGACCGTCGGTGGAAGGCTCATTCTGCATGCACTGCGGCCAGCGGCGGATCGGCGGCGTCTGCTCGCGGTGTTCGGCGTAGCGAGGAAGAATGCTGTGATCCTATCGCCTACTACAGCTCAGTATCGGTGTTGCTTTGGAGCTGGTGATGTTGAAGAGAGCTGAATTTGGTGAATGGTGAAAATCGTCGAGAAGTGAGGTGATGAAGACGAGGAACGAAGGACCTCCATGGCGCCATCGAGTCCTTTTTGAAGAGAGAGTTCATGTGTCGAGTGTCTGAAAGAGAGCTTTATTTAAGCAGTAATATTAAATGCCACATACGTTTTTGATTGTAATGATGCTGGACACCTTGCTGGCATCCGCATCTTCATTCATATGCACATGTCTGTCATATTCGTGTGACGTCGGACTTCGCACACATTCCTGGTATCTATCACTTCTCACAGGTCTCAACTACCCCACTCAAACTCGTTATCCACTATCCCGCACTTATTATCTTGAAAAGGGAGATACATTATCACATCTTTTGAAAAGAAGCTCCAATATCTGCCAATCACAGCACACGATTCTTTGCTGTCATTTTCTGCGTCAAGGTCCACCAAGTCGCAGAGACAAGCAAAGCGAAGCGGAAGAGCTCCATTGTTGACTTGGGCAGCATTCCAAGCGATTGGGCCGTCTTCTCCTTCTCATTGGCGTCCATTCACACACACGTGCATTTGCAGACAAGAGCGCTAGCACACACACACACAGACGAGATGGCCAATAAGGAGAGCGAGACGAAGGCCCCAGCGGCGGCGCCAGTGCTGGGCAAGTCCGGCAAGAAGATCTGCTGCTCGTGCCCCGAGACCAAGAAGGAGCGCGATTTGTGTGTGATCACCAACGGCGAGGACCTCTGCAAGGACATCATCGAGAAACACAAGGCGTGCCTGCGCAGCGAGGGCTTCACAGTCAAGTAGATCGATCGATCAAGCGAGCCACGCATGTGATGGTACAAGAGAGAGAGAGCGAGAAAGCATTACAAGCAGCAGCAGCGAGTGGCGTCCAACGAGTGGTGCACGACGCAGTTGGCTGGTCGATGATGGCGATGTGAGTGCTTTGACACGACCCACAGTAGATTTGATAAGTATTTGATGGCAGCAGCCACCACAACAAAGAAACACACATACAAACAAAAAAGAGATAATCGTTTATCATTGGACTGGGGTCCCTGTGTGTCGGTTGTCTAGCTGTAGCAAGCCTACCGGTAGGTACGTTCTTGTGGCGAGTTCGTTCATTGGCGCTTGTACTCTTGAGAAGTTGCCATGACCTATATAGGCACAACGTCCTCACTGTTCGTACTAGCTTGCTGGTTATGTGCAACGCTCTCACATGTCTTCTTCAAGCGGAAGTGACCCCTGGACGATGCGCAGTACCATCCGATGCCGATGGAACTCCATGTCCTTTTGCGTGAACGAGAGCGGCTGTCGAAAGGAATCAACACAATCAAGAGAACCAAATTAGCAACAAGAAGAACAACAATACCACGGAACCATTTGAGTCACAAGCACCTTGTTGAGCGAGAGAAAGTCGGCAAACATGCACGAGAAGACGCCGCAGTCCGATCCATTCGCTTGCTGCGGCGTGCCCTCCGTTGTGGTCACGAGCTCCCAGCTTTCGTCGCTGAACTTGGCGCTCTTCTTGTGCTCCATTTCATCATGTAAATATCTGTGATGGGATGCAGCAAAGGGCTCATGCGATCAGTCTTATCACAACGTTCTGTTGTGGGCAGATAGTAACTGAACGTTATTAAGTGATATCTCCGTACCTGAGCAGCACTTTGAGGCACGCCGAGCCGCTTCCGCTCATCGAGTCATAGTACTGGATCCGCTTCTCTGTCATGAAAATCACTGCCATGCACCAATGCGTCTGCATACGGAAAAACCAGAACACAATACGAGGAAGAGCCATTCGGGTTAGACTAACGTTGTCAGAGCTAGACAATAGACTGGAAGGGACTGCGCTGTTTGCTTACGTTCGAGATGTTGACTGGGACGAAGATCTTGTCCATCGCGAAAAGATCAATCTGTACAGGAAACAACAAAAGAACAAGATTTCAGAACGTGAGCATACAAATATCAGCAGGTTTTCCTAATGCATAGTTCGTAATAATCGCACCTTTCGTGTCCAGCGGCGCACGTTGATGAAGTTGTAACCTCCTTCCGACACTTTCGTGTAGAAGAACGAGTTGAAAAAGTGGCTGCGCTTGGGCAACAGACCATTCTTCACGAGCGCCTCGTCGCGATCGTTCAGCAACTGGAGGTAAAAGTTGATGACCTCGTCGTTGAGCCACTGGAGCGGCTTGAGACACTGCAGTGTGCGGCGCGTGATGTCCACCTGGTACTTCTGGATGAGCACGCGGTCCGGCGGGCCTTCGTCCATCGCAGAGACTACGACCGCGAGCTCCTCGGGCGGCAGCTCTTTCTTCCGCGCGGCGAGCTCCGCCTGCTCATACGTCTCAATCGCAACTTCCCAGAACAGATCGTGGCACACTTCAGCCAGCAGGATCTGCACATTTGATATTCCCACAAAACAAAATATTAGTCAGGATGGACTGGGATATGGCAACAGCAATAAGCAGACTTAGACACTGGACGAACGTTCGTTTCGCGCTCCGTGATGTTCTTGTAGAAGAAGTCGTCCTTGGCCGAGCGCGACAGTCGCTGATTCCGCAAGAGCACTGCGCAAACACACAAAGCAAAATAAGCGTGATGGTAGTACTCTTAGTAGTCGATAGTGAACCAATTGCTCTAGACGCAATGAATGCACCTTCGAGCTCGTTGATCTCATCCTGGTTCTTCAGATCCGGCTTCTCCTTGCCGGCGCTTGGCACCAGCGCCTTCTGCTCCTATAGCAGCGAGGCATCCCACAACACCACAGTCAGTACCACGTAGCGAGCAAGCAAAAACCAAATGCGCGCACACGCACACACACACGCTTCACATACATGGCGCTTTGCAGTGATGAACAACGTCGTCGATGCCGCAGATCGGCTACTACCGCCCGAGGCCGCCATGGCTTTCCGTCCGTTGCTGCTGCTGATGCGCTTGTCGAGCGTCTTCGAGAGCAGCTGGGCGAGTGACTGGCTGTGCTTGCGGAAGGACTCGAGTGGGTCCTGCGGGCCCCAGTTAATCGGCTCTTTCTCCTTCTTTTTCTTCTGCTTCTGCTTCTGATTCTTCTTGGAAGAAGCGGACGGATGCGGCGGCTGGCCGTACTCGTTCTCGGCGTCGACCTCCTGCAGCTTGCGCAGGAAGCTCTCGCGGCTGTCGTCCTTCAGTGTGCGTCTGTACGGGTGGAAGTGCGTCTTGCCGTTGTGCGCGCTCACAGAGGACTTCACGAGCGCCACGGGGTACTCTCGCGTCACGCTCTGGCTGTGGATCGTCGCATCCCGCAGCCGCTGCTGGTAGCTCCACGCGTCCAACTGCGACTCAATCTCCTGCGTAGTGAGCAAGAGAGCACGAAGGGCGGTGAGTGGTTAGCAGCACATCGTCAGAGGAGCTCATGAGCAACCGCAGTAGTCCACCGAGAGGAGAAAGAGCGACGGATCGAGAGCTCATTCACACGCACCATAAGCTCTTCTTTGGGCTTTTCGACCAAGCCAAAATACGGTGCCGTTATTGGTACCCAGAGAGTACAGCAGAGGACACAACAACAATAACTAAACCCCATATTAATGACACTCAAACAACTGGTATAGTGACAGAAACGAGGTCAGCAAATTCGCCACAATTTGAGCCATGGAAATGGAAATGGTGGTGGTGGTGGAGAAGACCACGGAGATCGACATGGAAGTGTGGTTCGTGCTCTCGCATTATAAGTGAAAACCAGATTCAATAACCTTATTAGAATAGAATACGACACTCACAAAACACACACACATCGCCTCTCTCCTGTGTCAACGCTGGCATTTTCTACCGTCGTCTTCGCCTTCAGCACCGGACAAAAGCTCAAAGCTTCTTGCTGGCGGAGGCGGAAGCGCTCAGGATACTCGAGTGCGTGAGCACGTCGTCGACAGAGAAGCGCTGGTGCGGATCCTTCTCCAAGAGCCCTCGCACGAGCTCCTTGATCTGGTGCGGCACGTCCATCCACACGGGATGCAGGAACGACACGCTCTCGGTCGTCACGCGCTGCACGATCTGCTCTTCGCTGGATGAGCCCATGAGATCAAACGGATGGCGCCCCGAGATCAGGATGTAGAGCAGACACCCAAGCGACCACATGTCCATCGCGGGCGTCATCTCCTGGTTCTGAAGCACCTCGGGCGACCAGTAGCAGCGGGTCCCAGACAGCGAGATCGTAGCTGGCTGCTCTTGCAATTCTTCTTCGTCACCATCTGCATCTGATGAAGATGACGATGGCGAAGTCCCCGCAGAGCCAAAGTCGATGATCTTGAGCTTGAGCTTCTCGCCTTGCACCGACGTGTCATCGTTCTCGTCGTCGTAAAGCACCATGATGTTCTCCGGTTTTAGGTCGCGGTGCACAATGCCGCTCTGCTGGAGGAACCCCAGCGCGTCTGCTAATTGCGCGACAAGCTGCAGTGCAGTGCGCACATCCACGCGTCGGCGCTTCTCCAGAAACGCAAACAGTGAGTCCCCGGCCACGTACTCGGTCACGATGTAGTGGAAGCCGTTGTGCGAGTACGAGCCGTTGTAGCGGATGATGTGCTCGTGGCCGCCACTCTGCTGAATGGACGACAGCGCCTGCTTCTCGCGCGCCACCTCGTCGCTGTTGTCCGTCAGGTCCTGCACCATCTTCACCGCCGCGACGTGGCCGTCCTTCTTGCTCACGCACTGCATGACCATACCAAACGTCCCGGCGCCGATCAGGCTCTTGGTCTCGTACTCCGCGTCGAAATACGCGGTTGTCGCCACCTGGCTGTTGCCATCTTCTTCGTCTCCTTCTTGACCATGCGGACAATAGTCTTCTGCTCTCTCTGCTGCTGCTCCTGATTTCTTCCGCGTCGTCCCAGTGTGTCTGCGGTTGCTCGTATCCAATCGCTGCAACGATTCACAATGTGCATTATTGATCCAGCCGCCAGCATCACTACCTGCTACTATACCAGCAGTCAATAAGAGAGCGGCGGCTCCGCCAGCAATTTGTACCATGACCCGTTGCTGGTTTTCATTTGACGCGTCTTGGTTGCTGCGAGCGTGACGCGTGGATACCGACACCGCTGCTGTCGTCGTCACCTGACGCCTCGACAGCAGGCGCATTGTAGGCCGCATGGCCTTCGTCACCTGCACTCGCCCCGCCATCTTCCTTCTCTATCGTATTCGTATTCGTACAGCCGACCGAGTCTCTCTCTCAAGGCGCCGCGCGTGTCTTGTGAACAATGCGCGGTCGCGCCGCGTTGCCATGCTCTTCGTTGGCCCTTGAAAACGCAGAAAGAAGGTCGCCTTTAGCACCAGACGGCCGGTTGCGACTTGAGGGTGTTTCCCACCCAATCGCACTTTTGTGGGTCTGAATCCATACCCTGAATCGGGAACCTGAAGTCAAGTGACAGGAATAGACGGACTGGCCACATCACACGGAATGCCGAAAATGGAAAGCAGACTTACATTTCTTACATATTCATGACCACGCTGAGCATTAAGAACCGATCGGGACACAGATCCGAACGTATCCCTATCAATACGATCTACATGCCAAGTTCCAGCATTTTCGCAGCCCTTTCGGTCGCAACTGGACCTGTCAACCACCTCGTCTACCACCAACCAGGTTCATTCAGACAGCAGGCAACTAGATGGAACCTGAAGTCAATCAGGTCTGGTTGGCCCCAAATTGCCGCACCCTTCAACCTATAAACTGTAGCTGCGTGGACTATATGTATGTAGAGCTCAGGCTCCAGCGCACCAGCAAGAGAGTGAACACAAGATGGCAAGTGAGTCGCTGTTGTGGTCAAATGCTGGCAATATGGGTGCATCGAGCGAGTGTTGCGCGAAGGTAAACTTGACGAAGCAGGGTGTGTACAGTTCCAGCTCACTATATTAATGCAGTCGAAAACACCAAAATCAGTACACAGCATCAATGTTGAGATAATGTAAACTGTCGGGATAATGCCCCTGGCCAGTTTTGTGCCCTCTTTATCTTTTTGCCCAGTAACATTGCTTCAACAGACTCTGAGGGATTGAATTGGATATAATGGAAGCCTACAAAGGCTAATAATTTGATCTGGTGGCTGGAACGCAAGCACAACACAGAGACAAAAGCCGCAGCAGCATCGAGGGAGAGGTTGGCAAGGTTGTGAGCGCAGAGTGCGGCATTCCGTACCGCACACTGAAGAAGTACGTCGGCGCGCGCAAGAATGGAGAGCCGATTGTGAAGTCCAGACGTGGGCCTGCGCTGGCTGGTGGTCACTGCCGAACGCAACCTTTACGACTAGATTGTTGCTATGCAAAGAGATGGATCGCCAGTCGACCGAAGAGAGATTCTGCTGACAGGTAAAGAGATCTACTTTGAATTGACTGGCGGTTGTTTAGGAGATGGGTGGTATCGTAGATTTTTAGAGCGACAGCCAAGTCTCGCGACGCGTCAGGCTCAGGTGATCGCGCGCGTTCGGAATGAAGTCGACTTTACGGGCATGGACATCCTGTTTGCGACGGTGTCGAAACTGGTGATCGAGAACAAGCTCTCCAGTTGTCAGCTCTACAACATGGACAAGACAGCGTTCCAGATGTGGAAGAAGTCGAAGAGAGTTGTTGCAGGGAAGAGCGTCGCTACGTCGTTCTATCTGACAATCGCTGCGTGTGCGAGCGCGCCTGGTCACGTCATCCCGCCCATGTTCATCCTTCCAGAGGAGCGAGTCGACGAGCGCCTTCTGGACGAATGCTCGCTTCCTGGCGCTCGTGTTACGTGCGTGGCGAGTGGGTACATGAATAGGAAATTGTTTGCAAAGTGGATCCAGTTATTCTCCGAGTCGGTGTGCGAGGACGTCAGTCATCCTGTGGTGCTGGTGTTCGACGGCTACCGGAGCCACTACTCCACAGAGCTCGTGGAAATGAGCATGTGGGTTCAAGTTCTGCTCGTCTACCTCCCGCCGAACGCCACGCGACTCTTCCAGCCACTGGGTATCTCGGGTTTCGCTCCGTTGAAGAAGCTTATTCGAAATTTGGTGGACGACACAGCGCTTCGCACCGGTGAGAGAACCTCGTGCTGCTCTGCTCAGGTTCATTCTCTTGCTCACTGTTTTTTGTTTGTGGCATGCAAATCGACAATCGACAAATCTGAAGCTGTTGTCATCGGCTCGCGCGCGTGGGCAGCAAGCTCACTTGGAGAAACTGCGCAGCAGGGTTCTCAGCGACTGGTATCTTTTCCACGTCAAAAGTGCAGATGGAGAAGCGAGTATCGCTCTTCCTCGAGGGTGTGTAACGGGCGAGGCCCGTTACATGAAGGTGGATCTGATTCTCAGATCTTGTGTGGCACACATCACCTCCAGAAATCTGATTCCCAGATATCGTGTGTCACACACCACTTTCGGCGTGCTTTGTGGGTGCGAAGAACAAGAAAGAAGAATGGTGATCCCCACGCACGCGAATGATGTCATCGTATGGCGTCATGAGATCTCTCTGTATTAATCAAGTACAGAATGGTGGTTCCTGCTTTGGGGAACTTCGTTGGTGACGCACGCGACGTGTCACTGCGAGTTGAAGTGATGGTGCCAACCTCTCACATTGCAGGGAATTTTCCACAGGACTTCAAGCTCAAGTCCTATGGGTTGAACCGCAGTGTACCCAAGGTTTTATATATCAGTTTAGTAGGTTTATCTCTGCATGTGTAGGTTTTATTCATAAAACCTGTAGGAGCCCTTGAGGCTAATTAGGAGTAGCTAACTGAACCATAACAGCTTTTCAATTCAGTTGCATTTTTGCCAAGTTCCTCTCAAGTCTTCCTCTCAAGTGCAAGCGTGTGTGTCGTGTTTGAGGCTGTCTCGGATAGCCTCTTACATGCGCCAGCCTCGCCGCGGCTGCAGTCAAGTGTCTCAAGCCCTCCCACACCCAGCCAACCGACCGCGCATTCCGCATAAGCGATCGACCGAAGACCAAGTTCGACTGTGCTGCCAAGAGTGAAGGTCACTTCGCTTGCGGCAGCATGGTCGAGAGAATCAACCCAACGAATCCAAGAATCAACCCAGCGACTACCCAGAATCAACTCAACGACTGTGCTCCAGTGGCAAAACATCAACCCAGTTCCTAACGGATCGACAGCAACCAAGCCAGATCAAGCGCTGCCAGCACACCCCATGTCTCACCAACCCAGAATACAAGAGAAGCATCAAGCTAGCGTGAAACGAAAGAAAAGCAAGGGCGTAGCGAGAAATTAGAAGTCAGTTTGCCGTACTATTTATGACACAACAATATACGGACACCTTTCAACTGAGCTAAAACAGCGTGTGGAACGCAATGTGGAACTCGGTCTATTTAAATGATTCAGACTGTGTCGTTAGATTTCAAATCGAAAAGTAATCAACATCTTGGGTACCCGTATCAAAGAGGTTTGAGTCACCTTTTGGGCAAAAATGACGATTTGAGTCACCTTTTGGAATTTTCCCAAATTTGACTCTATGCAGGTACAGTATACATCCTATAAGTTAATGTCGACATTCGACATTGTCTTCTGGATGCTTGAAGCCACATCTGTTCGCGCGGGAATGGACGATTTTTTGGCGGCAACAAGCGCCGATGGCGATGGCGAGGTCGTTGTGCAGCGCTCACAGCTCCAGGGGCTCGCTCCGTTCCCGACGTGGAACGGCACGATCGCTACTGCTTCTGCTGCAGGTGGCAGCGCTGTTGCTGATGGGCGCTGTAGTTTGCTCTGCGAGAACGGCGACGTAGCGGTGCTCCAGGCGCTTTCAGATGAGCTATCGCGCTCTCAGGGCCACGCGATGACATTCAAACAAGGTGCGCGTGCGTTATGGATGCCGACGGCTACTCTCGCTTGCTTCTCATGATGAATATTGTGGGTGTTGTGCTTCTGCTGCTCTGTGTTTGCGCTCTTGCAGTGAGAAATCTCCAAGTCGAGAGGATCCTGCGCTCCCCTGTATTCACCAGTTTCGGAAGCTTCTGCCAGTGCTGGTCTTCAGATGGGAGCGTCTTCGCCACCGCACATGACAGACATATCAGCTTTTACAATACAAGGCACAATTTCTGTTTGCAGCTGTCGGTGCAACTGCGATTCAGCGTGGCGTCGATGGATATTGCAAAATGGAGTGGTGACAATGGCGATGAAGACCGAGGAGTCGCCAGGTATCTACTGATGGTTGGAACCGTGTTCGGCGCGTATCTCTACAAAGTGGAGCTCTCCATTTTGACCACCAACCAGGAGGACAGCGAGACCAGCAATGCGACCATGAACAATACACTCGAGTCACTACCCGCGCTCGCATCCGCGTACGAAGAAACCCCGATCTGTTTTGTCAAGTTCTCGCAGGACGCCCTCACCGTCGCATTGGGGACTGTCGACGGGCGAGTCTACGTGCGCACGCTCACAGCCAATGACGTCGAAAACCATTCCATCAGTGCATTTGGCTCGCAGGTATTTTCAAAAATCCTCGCAGCGCCGCGCGTCACGTCAATCAGCTTCTCGCCATGCAATCGCAAGCTCGCGGTGGCAACGCGGAAAGGCAACGTGTACGTATTGGCTCGAAGCTCTGGTTCCGGAGGTGGCAAGTGGCAAATGCACTTGCCCTGCAAAGAGCTTAGCGCGAATCCAAAGCCCGCGTTTTCAGGCAGCAGTAGCGCTGGTGCTGCGGCGACGATGCATACGTTCGTGTGCTGGTGGGGAGGCGATTCAGAGGCGTCATCATCGGTGCTCGTGGTGGCGTCGCGCTCGACGAACTACCGATTGGAGATGATAGACGCGGACTCGGGGAAGCTCGTGCACTCGCTCCAGATGGCCGCACGTCCGCCAAATGACGGGGATCTGGCGGCAATGACGACGACGACAACAACGGACGATCACCTTCTCACGGGTATGTGTTGCGTGAATCTGCCGAACGGACTTCAAAAGCTGGTCTGCCACGACTCGGACTCGAATGTGTCGCTGATCACGTGGCCGCTGCTAGAGATCGCAAGCTACTCCAGTCTGCGGGTATGAAGAGAACCACGGCGTTGTGAATCTGATTAAGTGTCATGCAAAATATGTGAAAAAGTGAAAGCAGTGGAAGAAAATGGCACACTTCATTCTTTAGAGATCTGATGACTCTTTTCACGGTATCTTCAGGTGGTTCGACCACTCAAATGCAAAGATACACTTGTGCAGAGATAGATGGCTGCACCACGCGAGCGACATTTTTGAGCCTCAGATTAAGTCATGGATCCCATCAACGGTGGCTGACAAACTTGGCTGGAATGCATCAGCCACCCACCACCTTCAAGAAACCAATCAGCTCAAAAGATTGATTGATTGGTGGTGACCAAAATCAGTTGAACCTGGGAAGAATGCTCGCATGTTTCGCATCAGTGCACCTTGAAGACAAAGCGGTGGTGGTGGTTGCCCATTTGGATGCGGACGGCGGGAGTGCGTTTCGAATGAGGAGGAGGGGAAGATCCCTCCATGGAAGCATGCAAAATGCTGGTGCTCCATGATCGTAAATTGGATTTTTGAAGTCGAATGTGGCATACAATTCGGAAGAATGCATTGTGGGTGCAAATCTACTTGGAGATGCGTTTCTCTGTCAGAATGGAATCCTTTTGAATATATTAGGTATCCTAATCAAGTACAAAAAGTGTATTTCAGCTCTCTCAGTTGAGCGGGGAGTACTGGTTTTAGATAGCTTCAGTGCGAAAAGCCTCATTCTATCTCCTTTCCTGATTTTTGTTGATAGTTGGATGAATGATGAGTCTGCAATTCGAAAACTCCGCCCAAAACCGCACCTGGAAAAATCATTTGTCTCTATCCTATACAAACTCCCATATAAAAGCCAAAACCGCATCCAAAAAATTCGCGAGCACCTAAAAGAGCCCCAAATTGGATTCTCGCTGCTGCTCCACCCATCCCGCCTCTTTTCTGCACCTTCTATCGTCTTTTCCACCAATAATAGTCCTCACTTTTTATTTTCATCCAATCGTTATCTCTCCTGTCCCTTTTCCAAAATATCTCATGCGACAGTCAGATCTCCAACACAGCTGCCTTCACTCACACAACCAGGCACAGCGCGAAGAACGGTGGGTCCCATGCAAATGTAACGAGTCCACTCATTTGCAGCCTCAATGGCTGCGTGTGCGTGCGTGCGACTCTCGAGGAAGGAAGGAAGGTGCATGCACCCACAGACGTCCTCATGCCACCACTCCACTTCCCAATCCGCCCAATCCAACCGCAGCACCACAGCTCAACTCATTTCGCTCCGTAGAGATCATAGAAAGCACACAACACACAGCACAGCATGGCGTCCATGATGGTCGGCGTCTCCAGTCGGGACGTGGTGGTCGCGTCGTCACTGCTGCTCTCCGGCTGCGCGCTGCTGCCGCTTGCCGAGGTGCTGGCGCGCGTCAACACTCCAAACTCAAGCTCCTCCCAACCCTTCTCACTGACCGACAGGCTGCGCGTGCTCACGGAGCTCACAAGCCTCGACCAGTGCGCGCTGCTCGCGTGCGTCACGTTCATCGGACTCGCGCTCACGCTCGTGTTTGTGAACGCAACAGCAGCGCTTGGCGGCGGTGCCAAGAAAGCGGTGAACGTGCTGCGCATGAGCGCGGCGGCGCTCGCGCTCGTGACGCTCGCGACGGCGCTGCTGCTCGCGGTCGTCCTCGTCGCGCAGGAAGAGCAAAGCGTGTGGCATGCGCGTGTCTTCACGCAGCGCGAGGAGCTCTTTGAAGCACGTGTGAACGACGTCTACTGCCACGTGAAAGGCGCGCAAGTGTGCCAGTTCGGCAGTTTGGCCGAGGCGAAGGAGGTGTTCCCGCTGCATAGCTGGCCCGTCGGCGCGAGCACGCAACCGGGCAAGACCATCCGCTCGTCCTGCGACGGCTTTGACGACTCGGTGCGCCAGTGGGGGTACCCGGTCAAGATGGAGCTCTGTCGACTGTGTAATGCGATCTCCATGGAAGAGCAGCGCGGCGGCGAAGAGCTGCTCGAAGCCGTGCAGGACATCTCGCTCCAGGAGCTCCAGTGGTGCGGCGCGTACCTGGTGGACGACGAGCGCGCGAACCTGCCGCAGCCGGTAGCAGCAGCAGCAGAGCCAGCGAGCCTGAGAGGGAAAACAAACGATTTTGACGATGAAGACAACGATGAAGACAACGAGCAGCTCCTGATGCTGAGCGTGCGCGACTCGCCGTACCGCAAGAACCGCCTCGAGTTCCAGAAGCTGCTGGCCGCCAGTGCGCCGCGCTTCACACTGACGCTGGGTGTGAAAGCGCTGGGGGCGCTCGTGGCGTTCGCCGTGCCGTGCCTGCTCGCGCTCTTCTACTCGCTACTGCTGGTCACACGCACACGCTCTGGATGTACGGTGGCGGTGCAGGACAGCAAGGCTCAGGCATAACTGGTGAGCAGCAGTCAGTCAAATGAGTGAGTGAGCGAAGTCTGTCCGTCAAAAGTCAGTTTATCTATAAGGGCAACTACAGTAGCGCCACGAAGGAGAACATATATAATTATTAACAAAGGTTCCAACCATCCTCAGCTTCTTGTGAAGGAAGTCTTGTGCTTCCAAGGAGGTGACGATGACGCTTCAAGAGCTCCTCACTCATGGTCTTCTCACTGGTCGCGACAAACAAGAAACGAACGAACCGAGCCGAGCCGTCCCATGCTGAATGCCAGCCACCAACAGCCAGCCAGCAGCCACACGACTGTAGCGCGCGCAGAATGGGCGTCCAGGAGGGCTACGTGCTCCTGGTCGACGACCATGCGATGGACAAGTAGAAGATGACGATGCGCCAGCACCACAAGTCAGAGCAGCCTGAGCTGCCTGCAGAGAGCAGCGCGTCTTCAATTCCATCTTCTCCGCAAAGCAAGGCCGCCTCCCTGGACGGCGTGCGCGGGCTCGCGACGATCCTCGTTGTGCTCGACTCTTTCTTCGTGCTCTCGTCATTCCTACTCACGATGCTGCTATTCAAGAAGAGCGAATAGCTCAGCGGCGGCTCCGAGCCACACAACAAGGGGTCCCCGTCCATCGACGTGCCCGTGATGATTATGATCATCATCGAGATACTTCTGCCGTCTTGGACCTTACGTCTGCTCAAGTGGTGGTTGGTGTGGTTCTAACCAATTGTAGTACTACTTTGTAGTACTACAATTGAGATCTTTTAGGATTTTGCATTACTGTACTCTGCGCTGAATAATAGTAATAGTACTCTCTATTGGATAGTAGCAGTCTCTCCTCAATCATTCATTCTCCTCCTCCTCGACCTTGGTCTTTTTGGATCGATCGTGACCGCGTCAGACACGTGGTTGTTGTGCTGTGCGGGTCCTCCTTCGTCGCCGAGGAACCTACTGGTCCTCGCCGGCAGAAGCTGGGTACGGGCATATTGTGGCAACGTCTTGAGCTCGAACGAGCCTTGCGCTTGATCCAGGCTTCGAGCTTGACGAAGCGGCTCACGCCCATAGACCCCTCGATGAACGTCGGCAGGAGTGGCAGATGGTGCTCACGGTACCCTTTGAGCCCGGTGCCCACGTCCCAGAGTCGTCAGAAATTGGCTCATGGCATTGCATTCATCATAGCTCGTACAAAGTTGATATCTATATACTTTGCATTGCGCTATATACTGAAGAATAGGAATAATATGTATCTCTCCCTCTCTCATCCTCTCACCATCCACTCACTCTATCCATCCTAGCTTGGTTCTCTAGGTTCCCATTGGAGTGCTATGAGCAACTGCAACGGTATTACTTACTTCTTGTGCAGCGCCTGGGTCTCTCCGTCATCACCTTCACCCCCCCCCACGCCCATTCTCAAGAACGTCATCATCGTCGTCGACCTTGGCCTTTTGGATCGTGACCGCGACGGGCATGTACTGGTTGATGGGCTGTGCGAGGCCTCCTCTGTCGCTGAGGAACCTACTGATCCGCGCCGACAGGAGCTGTGAAGGGTACTCGATCAGGTGATACGAGACCGTCCCAAGCAGTAACACGAGCGAGAACTGCGCGAAGAGCTTGTTGTAGTACTTGGGCTGATCTCGTACCCAGTGCGCGTAGATCACGAAGCTGTGCAGCAGGTACACCGAGAAGCTAACCTTGCCCCAGTACCGGAGCAAGCTCCACTCGAACACGGTTGCGACCCAGCTCGGCGCCAGCAACTCGATCACGATGAGCACTGTCGCGTAGAAGCTGATGAAGTGCGGACGTTTCGCGATCGGGCGCGGCAGACTCGGCACCCAGTCGTAGAAGAGTCCGTGGAAGAGCTCACTCAGTAGCAGCGCGAACGCCACACATTCGACGACGCGGACTGCGAAGATGAGCACGGCGTGGCGCCATCGGCTCATCGTGGCAACGAGCTGGCGGCGCTCTTTGATCGCCACGCCGATCTTGTGCGCGAGGATCGCCGCGAGCGAGCCGCAGATAAACGTGGGCAAGTGCGACTGCAGCGGCTGGTGGTCCTCGCGGAGTTGCGTCCAGCCCGAGTGGCAGATCCAGTAGTAGAGCGGGAATAAAGGCACCCACCACGCGCGCCGGAGTCCGATCGCCATCAGCACGACCACTGGGATCAGGAAGTAGTAGCCGATCTCCAGCGGCAACGTCCAGAACACGTGGTATCGAGACTTGAACTCGAACGTGAGCACTTTGTAGAGGTCATAGTGCTCCGGGTCGCGTACGTAGAAGTACTGCTGCTTTTTTTCATTCGGGAGCGCCCACACAATGGTCGCAACCACGACGAAGAGCGGGTACACTCGTAGGAACCGCTTCACAAAGTAGTCGAGGAGCACAACGAACCACCTCCGGTACGACGCGTGTTGTGCAAGAAGCTGCTCGCTTTTCTTGTACAGCAGCCAGGTGAGCAGGAACGCCGAGAGCACGAAGAAGAGGTCGACGCCGCACTGGCCGATCTCGATACCGCCGCCGCTCACATATCCGCAGTGCTGCAGCACGACCAGGATCGCCGCGAGTCCGCGCACGCCGTCGAGGAAGAGCACCTTGCTGGGGGCTTTGCCTTTGCTGTCCTTGCTGCTACTGCGACTTCCAGCGCCATTGCCACTGCCGCGTCGTTTCGCCCCTGGCACTACCGCCACGATCGCCTTGGCAAACGATGCAGATGCTTTCGATGCAAACGTCTTCTTCTTGCGGACAGCGTCATCGCCTGCCTCATCATCCACCATATCGATCAAGATGCTGCCATTCTGCTGCTGGATGTGGTGGTCACTGCTGAGCACGCCGTCGTCCGGGTCCTCGTCGTTGCCTCGTGCGCGGCGCAGGACGCGTCCATTCGCGTTCGCATCGCCGCTTGCTGCCAGCATCATCGTTGGCGCTGCTCTCGGAGGGGAGGGGTGGGGCGGGCGAGAGGGCGAATGGCTTATGTGTGAGTGTGTGTGAGCAAGCAGGAGCGAGAGAGGGATGGAGGGAGCGTCCGTCCGTGTCCAAGTGGAAATGAGCTCTTCACTGTCCGACCATCCCACTCTGGTGAATGACTTTTGATACCCCCAGCCAACTGGACGAGGCGGCTTACAGATTCACAGATTCACGAATCAACAAAGGGGACCGTTTCTGAACCCATTGGGAATGATGGTCATTCGGTGCACTTTTTGCTGTTGTTGTTGTGACTGCCCGGAACTGACTGGATCGCGTACTGTAACTGCTGCTGCTGGGTGTTTGCGCTCAGCGAGCAAGCAATTCATTACAGAACAATAATGCAAACGCATGCGAGAAGCTCCAAACGAATCGATACAATAAATAAATAGACAACATCGCTGTCTGTTGACACCAACACCTTGCTTTGAAGGTCTGCATCGCTCCGATAACCTCCACTATGAGCGTACTCGAAACGCTTTCAGCATGAGAACTGTACAGTCTTACCCCTCAATTAGCGCGCCGGCATCCCTTGATACCCTCTAAAAGGTGATTATTGAATCAGACAGTTAAAAACCGGTTCGAGAGCTCCGAGTACTGACTTTGATGATTTTTGGCGGGAACAAGAAGATCGGA
>JAADVN010000059.1:0-42966 GCA_023335535.1 Globisporangium spinosum
CGCCCTTGAGCTTGGCGCCGTACGCAGGGTGGTGCGAGGTCAGCGGAGCGACAACTCCAAGTGGAGTCGTTGGGTTCGTTTCCAGCGGCGAACCGACGACGACACTGGAGAAGTAGGTCGCCGCGAGCGCGGTGTACCCGACGATAGTCAACGGCGACGCGACCATGTCGGGTGAATAGCTTACTCGACGATCGAGTCTGGGAAGAACACTGAGGCAAGGGGGAGAAGACCAGCAGCTTGTTCAGCGAGTAAACTTTCTCACGAAGGTGGCAATTCTGAAGTGAGCTTTGATCGGAACCGCAAGCGATGAGGGTCAAAGGAAAAGTCACACTGAGCTGTCGAAGGCTGGCGCTGGAAGAACTGCCCTAAGCAGTAGGTGGGCGGAACGAGGGAAATTCCGGAATGAGCGATCGCCACACACGGGTATGCAGCAAGCCGCTGAGGGCTCGCCACTCGCTCCATTCAGCCCACAACATCCACTGCTGCAATAGCAGTAGCAGCGGAGGCGCATGTTGCCGCGTCCTCTCTCGCTCTCACCTGGGGTGTCCGCTGCGCCAGATCCATGTTTTCCTTCCGCGTTACGCAAGTGCACGAGTTGCCTTTTTCGCTGCCTGCGCCGGGAAGTAACTGTCAGAGCAGACGCTCAAAGAATGCCGCGGACACGCACACAGATACATCTGCAAGATACGCATGCGAGTGCTCACACGCGCGCATACACACACTCAATCGCGGCTGGATAGCACGCGCAGCCCGCTGTCGTCGTGTAACTTTTCCCGCGATTGCTGGTCCGTGATTGAATAATTGGGATTATCCAGTCTCCGGCCCTTCTTCAACCTCTGTGAGCTTCCCCTGGGGGCGTCTGGATGGCGATCGCTCGCACAGCGCAGTTGTGCAGCAGCAAGATGTGGGCCATCGCGTGGTGTACTAATAATGAAGAAGCAAAGCACAATGTCCGATATACCTCAGGCTGGTTGCGTTTTTGTTTAGTGTGTATTAGTATTGGGCCTCGCCATCTCGGCTGGCATTGCTGCTGCTTGCTCTCCACGCGATCGTGTATGTGAAATGCCTCCACAGTGGACTGGAGGCAGAGCAGACCAAACACGCTCACATGATATGTGAGTGTACCACCATTGGCCAAATTAGATCCGGGTTGAGACCATCTCCATGGTGTGCGGATCAGCGCAGCTCTTCTCCACATAGCCTCTCTTGTAAATTCACCGGCAGTGCAATACAAAATATTGTATTGCTACTTGTCAAAATGGTCAACGTACTGTAGCGCAAGTGATCCATCCATTCATCTATTACTCAGCATGCTGTCTCAAAATAGCCAATTCCACTCGTCAATTGAGCTATTGGCTTCTGAACTCGTGAACTCTTGAACTCTTTGTTGATCTCTCTGTTAGCGAAGACGCAGAGGGCTCACCGTACCTCGCCTTGTCTCATCGAACACGCAGTCCTGCTCACAGCGCGTCCGTGCATTCCGCTCACGCCATTTGTTAGCAGAAATTTTCTGACGCTCCTCCTCGCCATGTTGCTATTTTTCGCTATTTGTGAAAGAAAGCAACATGGCGAGGAGGAGCGTCAGAAAAATGTTTGGACAATATCATTGTCCTATCCATTTATTCCAAAAATAAATTCCGAATTGGACCCAATAGCCCAGATGAATGGCTACAGATCTTACGTGAGTGTTACGCCAAGGCACGTCTTTTCGACAATCAAGGACAGCAGTTCCCCAAACAGCCACAAACGTCATGTCGTAAAGAGATTTTTCGTAATCCTGGGCATGCACCTTGCCGAGATGAGCGGGCGCTACTGACGAGATACGGATCTTTGAGCGATCTTTATTGCGTCAGAACTAAAAAAGCAGTACTTGTCTGTTCAGAACTCAATCGGAAGATCCCACCGCCCATTCACAGCCAGATATCTTGTGTTTCAGCAGCACTCAATCATGACTCATCAAAAGTGCAGAAAGCGAAGAAACATGAAAAAATGACGGGGGGTACAATTAACTCAGAAAGTGTACCCATGTCCATAAAAACAATCACTCTTCTGCAAAATCCACTTTAATGACATACCTTTTCATCAATTTAGTGCCATTAGCCGAATTCGTACTTCCATGAAATCCATATTGAACACAATACAAAAACTCTTTGCGCATCAAGCGCGACCGACTAGGGATCAATCAGCATCATGGTACCGTCGATTATTCACTCGCGTCCACCATTGATCTGCCAGAGCGCGCCAGCCTCACTCCAGTTCATTGATCCTAGACAAAATTTACAACACGAGTGTGAGCTTTTGGCTACATCACTCTACCACCCATCTATACCACAAGCCTGCAAACTTACTGCAGATGCGCACATTGTCATCAATGATGCAAAACTGGCACCACAGAATATACATCAAGTAAACGCAGTTATAAGAAAGTAAGCGCATTGATCACTTACCTTGTTGTGGAGCAGACCCGGGTTCGACGTGCGGCACGTGGTGTTGTCAGGAGCTCGGGGTTCTCCTCGTCTGTGGTTGAAGCGGCTGCCGTAGATGCAGTCAGCCCCGCAGCGCACTTGGTTCTCGCCCTGTTCACCATTCTGTTGTCTTTCGCTTTCGGCTTTGAAGTGAAGGGGGGAGAAGGGAGAAGGATGAAGAAGGAGAAGATAGAGAAGCATGAGAGAGAAGAATTTCGTGCTGAGCATCCGTGTTGAAGCGCTCATAATGTAGGGACTCTCCGATGAATCCGAAAGGTTCATTCGCCTTCCTACTTTCGTGCAGCAGCCTCGTAAGATTCACTATCGAGGCACCCTATTTGAATCTGTGCCAAAATGCACGCTGTCGCCAAAGTATACAAATCTCTATACGATTCACTTTCTTCACTATCGAAACGCATTTTGTCGCAAAGTGGAGTTTTCACGAATCTGTGCCAAAATGCCGTCCAGTGACGAAAGTGAATCGTATAGAGATTTGTATGCTTTCCTATTACAGCGCAATTTTGGCACTCGCGAACTTCTTAATGTCCAAACTGACAACAGCAGCTGAGTGTACACGTCCCTATTTTTGTTATTCGCACGTCCTGCGGGATCCTGAAAGGTGCGAGCAGCGGTTGCATCAGCTGCCTGAACGGACATCCTATTGCGCTCGCTGCTAAGCTTAGCGGGCAGCTTGTCACGACCGCGCATTCGTGAAGAGCAGACAGAGGGCCATGCAGGTCGAGCCCGTGGATGAGCCGCTCGGTGACATGGGGCAACAGCAGGGCCGCGATGAGAGGGCCACTGCGGACTCGAACGCCAGCCTGCTCTCGGTCGACACGCAGCAGATCACGTACACGCCCGTATACTTTGAGCAAGAAAAAGACGAAGAAGATGGGGTCAGCGATGACAGTGAGCAAGAGAGAGAGCTTCTGATGTGCGTCAGCCGGCAAGCAAGCAAGAAAGCGAAGTGCGAGGTGATGATGACCTCCACCGCCGCCAGCAGGTCGCTCCTTCCAAGACAAGAGCACACTCGAGCGGCTTGAGCGGCGCTCTCAAGGTTGTGCCCGATATGAGGCGATCGCCCGAGCACAAACGCAACGGCAGTGCCTCGTAGTACGACGATGAAGACGAGCTCAACAGCAACCACCGCTACCAAGAGCGACATACCGGCACAACGACAGCCACAGTCGCCACAACAACAACACCAAAAGCTCATCGAGCAAACGGCCAGCATGGTGGTGCACCCGACCGCTCGAGTGTGTTGAGCGCCGATGTTGCGATCTGGAGCACGGTGCAGCTGCTCAAGCCGTCGCCGGTCATGGGCAAGCAGATTTACATGTCGGTCGGCGCACTCGTGCTCTCGCTTGTGCTGGGCACCTGCGCACTCTGCTTCTGCGACGAGATCTTTGACGTCACGCACGTGAACGTCGGACTGATCCTGGGATCTGCGGGCACGCTCGTGATGCGCTCGATTACCATCGGCACGTACTTGACGACCAAGTGGTACCGCCACATGCACATCTTGCTGGCGAACCTCGCGATGTTCGATCTGCTGCTCGCGCTCTCGTTCGTGCTCGAGCCCGCGTGGAAGAACGTCGGAGCTGGGGCGGGCGAGGGGCTCATCTGTCGATGGGTACATGCAGCCAGCGATCTGTGTTATGTTTGCGATGTCCTTAGTTGGGTATGGGGTCACATTGATTTTGAACTGGTTATCTGTGTGTGTGTGTGTGTGATCTCCCCCTAGCTGTCGATCGTGCGCGAGTATTTGATCATGTACTCAACCACATGGACCATGTGCATGGCGCGCGATCTTTACTACCTCGTACGTTTTGTATTGGATTTACTGTGCTGAGTAGGTATCGAGAAGCTCTTAGCCTTACCGTTGCTGCGTGCTTGAGGCAGATGACCGATCCATTCACGTCCCCGCGGATAAATCGACGCAAGTACAGATCATCACGCACTCGTCAATGAATCTCGCCGCGATCACCATGAGCGTGTCGAACGCGCTCGATGCCCCCCGTGGTGGTGGGCAACTTCTGTTGGGTCGACGCGAGATGCGAGGACCAGAACAACACGAGCATCGGCCGCAACGGCATTTGGATCTTCATCATCGCACCCGTGACGCTGTCTATGGGCGCCAACATCTTTGTGACTTTCGTCTCGTACGGTCGCTTCCGTGACGCCATCTCCAACACACTCAAGACCCACCACGTGCTTCTCCGAGAGGGCTTCTTGATGATTATCACCATGATCGTATACTCGGCACTGCTGTGGGGCGTCTACGGCGGGTACTGGGTCGCGACCTCAAAGACCCAAATGGACGTACGCAGCCACTTGTTTGCGTTCCTGCTCTCGTATCGCGGCAGCGTCGCGTTCATCCTCTGGTGTCTCTACAAGCGACCGAAAGCCGCGGCAGCAAAGTCCAAATTGAGGAAGCTGCGCAAGAAAACAAACCCAAGGAAACCCACGGACCCAGAGGGCTCAGACGATGAAAATGACGGCGCGGTGCGACCGCAGATGAACACCGCGCTGCTCCAGGAGCTGGTCTACTACACGACCAAGGGCATCGCCAAGGCGGTCCGCAGCGTGAGCTCCTACTCGCTCTCGGACGGATCCTCGTGCACGTTCACGCTGCGACCGTCATCGAACGGTTCGTCCTGGAACGACTGTAAGTTCACGAACTTCCGTCCACTGGCATTTTTTCGCATTCGCCGGTTCTTTGGCATCAACGAGGACGACTACTTGAGCTTGTTGGCGAACTGCACGACTCCGAAAGTCAGTGAAGGTGCGAGCGGATCGTTCATGTTCTACTCGAAGGACCGCAGCTACATTATCAAGTCGCTCACGAGCCAAGAGAGCAGTTTCCTGCGCAGCTTCCTTGATGGATACGTAAGTTATATGACGTCGCAGAGCAACACGTTCCTGATGCGCTTCCTGAGCAGCTACTGCATCGTACTCTACGGCAAGAAAGCGCACTTTGTCGTGATGGAGAACGTGTTTGACATCCAGCACGGCATCTCGATCCACCAGCGGTACGGCATCAAAGGTTTGTGGATTGACCGCAATGCGCAAAAGGCGAAGCGGGGCTCTGAGGCGACGTGCAGACACTGCAACCTCACGTTCCGGTGCGGCGTCGGGCGTAGCGTTTGCCCCAATCGCGCAGGCTGCCACGAACCAAACGTCGTGCTCAAGGACGTGGACTTAACTACGAAGCTGTGCTTTGGCAAGATCGAGGGCAAGAAACTGGTGCACCAGCTCAAGAGCGACAGTACCTTTCTGTGCGACCAAGACATCATGGACTACTCGCTGCTGCTGGGTGTGATTGAAGTGAGCTACCAAGTGAACCAGCAGAACATTTTGACCCGAGATGGCAGCATCTTCTTGGAGAACATCATTACTGGAACAAGGAGCGAGAATTACAGCACCAGTGAGGATATCAGCAGCCCTGGCGGCGGCGCAATACCACCGCTCCGCGAGCACATCAAGCAGTCCACGCAGTGTCTTCGCACGTCCGAGGTGGTAATCGGACCGGGCTTCTACTACATCGGGCTTATCGACATCTTGCAGACGTGGAACATGCCCAAGCGCTTTGAGCGGTTCGTCAAGACCGTGGTCCTGCGGAAAGACCCCAACGGCATCTCCGCGATGGCTCCAAAGCCCTACAGCAACCGTTTCCACAAGAAATTGGACGAGATCATCCACTTGGGGTACAACTCGATCGCGATCCCGTCGCCCAGGCATCGATTCGGGAGCGGCACTGCTTCACACGGCTTCGGCGAGCAAGCCGACGATGAACACGATGACAACATGCAAGAGGCAACGCAGAGCATGATAATGATGTAGGGACGACCCACGAATGTGCTGCACGGCGTGCCGAGTCTGAACTACCTGGGCGATCTGGGAAGCGAGCGAGATGGAGAGGAAGACGCGGCGTCCCCGCCACCGCCACCAATGTTGCAGGGCCAAGTGCGCCGCGGCTCGGTCTTCCACTCGTCAATCAAATCCTGAGAGTTTGATTGACCAAGCCGCGCAGCTGCAATACAAAGTGTAGCCATGTTGAGCCAATTTACTGCATCGAACGGATGGGTATTTAAAAAAAACGCGGAATGGGGTATAGGGTATTTTATACAGTTATACTCCACTAAACAGCGTATTTTGTGAACATGACACGGAAGGCAACCGAACGGATGAATGAATGAATGACCCGCAATCCCGCATTCCGCATTTTGAACAAAAAGGGAAACATGCTGCTGCGTCCGAGCCACACGTTGCTGCGCTCGAGACTCGCGCTGCGTCAGGTGCGGTGCTTATGTGCATGTGGACGCGCTGCTGCTGCTGCTGACATTACGTAGCGTCTTCTTGATGCCCGCTGTCTCGCTTGAAGATCTGCGGCTTTGGATAAGTCGTTGGCTCGGATCATGATCATTCATTCTGTGGTGTTCGCTCGCTCACTTTCTGTCTCTTTCTCTCTGTCAATTGCACGTACGTGTTCGCGCACATATTGTTATCGTCTACGTTGCATTGTGCTCTGTTTTGGTAGGTGTCGCGCTTCAGTATGTCGTCATCACCGTCGTCTGGAGGAAGCGCTGCCGCGGATGGAGGTCTGAGCCCACTGGGGAAAGGCGCGCTGGGTCTCGCGGCGGTGTTCGGAGGCGGCTACGCCATCGGCTACTTCTTTGGACCACTGCCGTCTCTGGAAGATCTGTTCAAGCCGCTCACTGGCGGCTCTGCTACAGCCAAGTATGACGGTGAAGTAAGTGCGGAATGAGTTGGGTATTGATGGAGAGATATGCACGTTTGGAGAAAGGGGCGTTATTAATGCGCCTCATGTTGTGGTGTTCCCTCCTAGCTGTTGATCACCGACAAGGTGTACTTTGATGTCGGCATCAACGACGACTACGTGGGCAAGATCGTGATGGGTTTGTACGGAGATGTCCAGCCAAAGACAGTGGCGAACTTCCGCGCGCTCTGCACGGGCGAGAATGGTAAGGGGCGAATGGGGAAGAACCTGCACTACAAGGGTTCCAGTTTCCACCGCATCATCCCGGGCTTCATGTACGTTTACTTTGATGATGCCAGTCACGACCATTCATATGTTGGACCCTGAGCTGATATCATGCTGATTCGCGCCTCTTCGTGTGTGTTCGTGTTGTGAATGGTAGGATTCAAGGCGGAGACTTTACGTTGAACAATGGCATGGGAGGAGAATCCATCTACGGAGCCCGCTTTCTGGACGAGGATTTGAGCGTTCCTCACGGCGGCCCAGGTACGCTGAGCATGGCGAACGCGGGCCCAAACTCGAACGGCAGCCAGTTCTTCATCTGCACGGGCGAGACTCCATGGCTGAACGGCAAGCACGTTGTCTTCGGTCGCGTGTTGGAAGGCATGGATGTCGTGGAGATCGTTTCGAGCTGCGGACGCCGATCGGGCAAGCCTTCTGCGAAGGTGAAGATCCTTGACTGCGGAGTTCTGGAGAGCCTAAAGGCTGACGAAGATGGCGAAGAGGGCCAAGTGGCCCCTGAGTCTGACGTGCCAGTACGCTTGACGAAGGAAGACATGATTGAGCGCCTGGAGTCTCTTCGCGAGATCGAAGGAAACTTCAAAGCCAAGAAGGATGACATCGAGGAGTCGATGTACACCCAAGTGATGGCAGAAATCGAGAAGGAGAAGATTCGTCTGAAGAAAGCTCTCAAGGAGTAATGCGAGTCAGCGCGGTGGAATTATGCAGTGGTAACATTCTGAACTTTTCAACTGTAGCGACATCGTACTTGTTTGGATGTTGCTTCAGATCAGGAATTCACGAGATTGAGAAAGATGCTCAAGAGACGAGTAAGCGGCTGATCTAGGACGCTGGAAGAAAATCTGACTCGTCATCACTCCGTCCTATGTACGTGCATTCATGCATTATATTTGTGTGTGTTATACAAGTGCAAATCATAAAAAAGATCAACAGCCTATTATGCTGTAGCTGACCCTGATGTTCTCACAAATGACGGATCCTTTTCATCGCTTCAAGTGACTCACGAAGCGCAATGTGAGAAAAATTGCGCCTTGAAGAAACACCAGGATCCCAATGAGGATGCCGATGTTGCGCCAGATGTACGAGTACTCGAAGCCGTAGTTCACCTGGATGTAGTCGATGAGCGGAACCTCATAGCTCGACGCATTCCTCATTGCCGGGATGGTGACATTCGTGCAGCCGTGCGTCGGCGTGCTGGTCGCATCGCACTGACCCATCTCGATCGCGACGAGAGACTCAAGCGAGTAGTTGGTGATGACCAAGTACCGGATCCATTTGTAGAAATCTCTCATACTGATGTACGGCATGAGAAACCCGGAGAACAGGTTGAAGAACACCGAGAGCGCGCCGACTGCCACATTCGCAACCTTGATATTGGGCATCAGCACCGCCATGAACTGCCCGATACCCGTGCAGTTGGAGACATAAAGGTAGAATATAAACCAGAAGAGGAAAAAGCTGTGCGCGCTTTCCTGCCAGCCGATCATCCAGTACTCCACGTTCATGAAGAATATCGACGTTAGCGCCAGATACGGTAACTCGGCGATGAAGAGCGAGAGCGAGTACGGCAACGGGCTGTAGTAGTTCGACATCCGCTCGCGGTAGAAGACGGCACGCTCAGTCGAGACGATGTCCAGGACCGTCATGAGGTTGATGACCCCGATGAAGTCGAGCGTGTTGTATATCAGCGCTACATGCGAGGTCACAGCTGCGTTTGTCCCCTCCGCGAGCTTGTAGAACGTGCTGCCGAAAATCACAGCGTAGATGGGGAATGCCACCATGCGGATGAGGTTGTACTGAGGATTGCGCCAGTACGTCAGCATCATCTTCTTTGCGCAGCATCGAAGTTGCACAAGGAATCCAGTCGCGATTGGAGACAAGTCCAAGGTCGAGAACGGCGTCATGGCCACCTCCGCTGGCTCCGCGCCATTCACCTTCACCTCAGCCACATTTGCCACGGACTTGCCACTTCCGATCAATGCAGTGAGCTCCAGGTTGTGCTGACATAATGCACTCTTGCTGTACTCGATGGAATAGTCTCGCGACTCTTCTCGACCGATTCCTGCTCCGATGACTTCAAACATGTACGTCGCCGAGTTGTACTTTGGCGCCATTGGCGCAGTGCCAGGGATTCCAGCAAAGTGCTCAAGCAGCTCCTCCAACGAATCGCCGAACTCGCCGAAGAAAGCCATGTAGCCTCCTTTCTGCAGTAGCAAAGAGTCGAACAGCTTGAAGATCTGCTTGCTTGGCTGATGGATTGTGCACACCACCGTCCGACCTGTTCGAGCGATCGACCGCACACCTCGCGTCACGATCGACGCAGAACGCGCATCCAGCCCACTCGTGGGCTCATCCAAGAAAATGATACTCGGGTTCGAGACGACTTCAACGCCGATCGTGATGCGCTTCTTCTGCTCGACGGAGCAGTTTCTCACCAACTCCTTCGCAATGCCGTTCAGCTCGAGAAGATTCATCGTGTTCTGGATGAAGCCCTCTCTCGCTTCTGGAGTAGCATCAGGCGGGAGACGAAGGCACGCCGAAAACTCGAGAGCTTCACGGATCGTGGCGCCGTCGGAATGGATGTCCATCTGCTCGCAGTAGCCGGCGATCCGACTGAAGGTGTGCGGGTCCTTTGGCTCGCCGTTGACCAAGATCTGACCCTCACACCGCCCGCTAGTCTTGCGGCCAGCGAGGACGTCCATGAAGGTGGTTTTGCCGGCTCCACTTGATCCCATGAGCGCGGTCATCTTTCCAGGGACGAAGTAAGCGTTCACGTTATGGAGCAGCTGCAGTTCACCCTCGCCATTTGGGTTCGGGACAAAGTAGCTCAAGCCCTTCACAACAACATGCGCGGAAATGAACTTGCCACTCGAGCTTGTCGTCTCTGGTTGAGGAGGTTGAGTGGTGATACCGTTACTGTTGTCACGCTCCGAGATCGACGCTGGGATTGGAGTCACAACTGGTAGCGCTCGAGAGGAACCGTCTTCCTTGGTCTTGCCGTCCGCGGAATGCGAGTCTGCGGTTGCCTTGGATGACGGCGACGCGGTCGATTGGAACTCGTAGTGAATGAAGCGCAGCGCAGCAGTGTTCAGCAGCGTGAAGATGAAGTAGTACGTGGTCAAGACGAGGATGCCGATCCAGATGAACTCTTTGCCCTGCGTGACTTGAACTCGAGTCGATCCAACTGCTCGCTGCTCGTCGTTGTATCGATCATTGTGGAATTCATTCGGCAGCACTGCGCGAAGCGTCCACGCCAATGGGTTGAACCAGTACATCCAGATCCAGTAGTCTGGAATCAGCTTAGGGAGGATGATGTTTCCAGAAAAGAGCAGGAAGAAGGCCGAAAAGAGACTTGCCATGACTTACGCGATCGTCATGGTCGGTGCGATCGATGCCAGAAGCGTGAAGTAAGACATTGCGGTGTGCTGGAAGCAGAAGATGATGATGTAGAACACGACGAACGTGCCTGCATCCCTCGAGAGCCCGCTCATGAAGTAGAAGATCACTGCCAAGGTGGACGAGACCGCCACGTTGAGCGGGAGCTGTACCACCGACTCTGCGACCGTGTACGCCAGCGTCCGGAAGAAGTTGCGCGAGCGTTGCTTGTAGAAGATGTTTCGCACTTGGAACGCGATCGTGATCTGCTGCCAAGCTTGACGCTGGAAAATCACGATGACGAAAAACAGCATTCGCAGATAGAGGGTGGACTTGGCGTTGAGGTAGATGATGCCCAGCAACAAGCCGACCAAGATCGCTTCAACGAGCTTCCCATACACGAGGGCTCGGTCATGCATCCAGATCTTCTTCTACCTCGCCAGCAGCGGCAGCGCCGTCTCGATGAAGCTAGCTTTGTAAAGCGGGGCTCCAGAATCCTTCGAGATCAAGTGCGAGGTCGATTCGAGTTCGTTTTGACTCAGGTGGTTTTCAAAGTTGCGTCGCTTCTCTTCGATCGTCGCGACCGTGGTCTTGTAAATTGGAGATTCTCGGAATATCTCCTCGAACTGGGTCGCCAGGCGTGGAGGCTTGTAAGCTTCCTCCTGGCCAAACTCGCTTGCGCCTTGAGAAACTGTCCGCCAAGCCCCGACGCGACGTCAACGGCGAACTCGGCAGGGTCGACGTGCTCCGGACACTCGAAGCCGAGTCCGTTAAAGTACGGGGGCATCTCGACGCGAGGGCCGTGGAACACGAGCCGGCCTTCAGACAGGATCAGAACGTCGTCAAAGAATTCGACGACTTCTGGAGGCGGCTGAAGGAGGGCGATGACGGCAGATCCACCCATGGCGCGCGACCAGTCTTTCATCGACTTGACGATGTCAAAAGTAGCCGCGTTGTCGAGCCCCGTACTGATCTCGTCGCAGAGGAAAACGCTTTGTCCACCGGCCAGCATCTTGCCGATAGTGACGCATTTCCGCTCACCGCCACTCACGCCGCGGAGAAGAGCATCGCCAACACACGTATCCGCACAGTTGGTCAGACCTAGGATGTGCAGTGTCAAGTCCGTGTGTAGTCGTGCAACCTCACGAAGCTTCTCAGGCTGGCGATCTGGCAACCCGTTGAGGCAGCGATCGGCGAACTGGATGGTCTCTTTCACCGTGAGCGTCGCGAAGTGGTTGTCCGGCTGGTCCATGAGTCCGGCAAGCTTCGAGATCGTGATGTCTTCCGCTGCGAGTCCGCTGTAGGTGATTTTGCCTGTGAAGGCGCGTCTTCCGTTCCTGCTGGCCAGTTTTCCCGCTAGCGCCTTGAGAAACGTGGACTTGCCAGCACCGGTACTCGCGAGGATCAGAGTCATGGAACCCGGCCGGATGATGCCGGGCATGGGGTGCAGGATCACTTTCTTCACGGTGCGAAATTTCCGCCACGGCGCGACGGCGCTTCGGAAGTACCTGTCGATGAAGCTCTTGGCGTCGAGACTCTCGCGGTTGAGCCACACCGCGTACGACAAGTCTTCGAAATGGATCTCGGGCGCCGGGAACGTCAAGTTGTACTCGCGGCGCACGCTCTTGTACTTGCCCAAGTATTGGTTGAAGCCTCCCGACATGAGGGACTTGACATTCGAAGCATCGAGCGAGCTGAAGCGCTCAGCCGCGGCGGACTTGTAGCGCGTCTCAGTACGATCTGCCACAGCATGGAGAGCGGGGACTTTATCCGCTGCTTCGTCCGTGCCGCTTTCGTTGCTGCCGTAGCGAATGTGAGGCAAGGTCTCGACCGCAGCTTTCACGTCGATTTCACGCATCGGCCGCACCACGCTTCCGCCGCCTTTGTTATTCAACACGATGCCGGTCGCCGCCACCTGCTCCTCGAGGTCTTCGTCCCTGTTCATCTCCTGTGCTGCTTCCGTTTCCAACGCGAGAGGTCGGTCGTCAAGAAGAGAAAGCCGAGTGTTTGAGCAACGGACGCCTCGATTGCAGCTCTCGTTTCTTGTACGCGACTGACCGAGCGAATGGGCGAATGAAAGCGCCTCGTGAAGAGCGGCGGGCTTGCGGGGCGTGAACACAAAGCTCGCGCAGGCCAATTTCTGAAGCGGACGGTCACCTTCAGAGAAAGTCCCAGCGACTGCCTGACAAGCTCTAAATCAAGATGCCGAGAAACCAAAGCGAGAACCAACCAAGGCGAAAATACCCCATAACGGACAAGCGGCGCTTCCCAAGAGCCAAGAGCGCACAGAGCACATTCCTATTTCTGAAGTTGAAGTAGATGCTGAGCAGTTTCTCCGTCGGCACGCGGTACCTCCCGGCACCAAAACAAAACTTAGCGAGCTCCAGGATTAGATGACAATACCTCCAGGAGCTCCACAAACCTCCCAACTGCCGCACTTTTAGACAAAAGATGCTCTCGTTCCGCAGCGACTTGAAACAAATGAAAAGCGTTCCCTGAGTGAGAGACAAATGAAAAGAGCTGCCCGATTTAGCGCGACAGGAAAAGGAATCAGCACGCATTCGTGTGCTGCGCTCAGCTATCAGGACCTCAAGGTGCATCGTGTCGCCGTTTCGTTGGTGGAAAAACGATCCTCGAGTGTTATTTTCGCCAGACCAAGCGGCACTGCCGAGCTGACGCACTCCAAATTCCATCCAAGAAATAGATGCTGGTTCCACCGCGATAGACGAAGCGGGACCGGCGCGAAAACCCCATCGTGTTCCTCGATGTGAACGTTGGAGATTCGCGCGCTGGTCGTCTACTTATAAAGGTATATGTGTGTGCGTGCGTGCACAGTGTGTCTTTGGTAATTTGGTCTCGCTTACTCGAGTTGCTTCTGAACTAACTGAAGATCTCTTCCTGGTGTTGATCACCGCTTTTCTCCTCTCATACCTTCGTGCTGACGTGGTGCCCACGACTTGCGAGAACTTCCGACGGCTGTGCACGGGCGAGACCAGGAGCACGACCTCGGGCAAGCGGCGTCGATATGCACATTGGTGAGCGGAGCGGTCTTATTGATTAAAATGGCAGCTTCAAGTTTGAACGTCTTGTGGCGAAGAGGATACTCAAGTGCTGTCTGCGTCTGTGGCTGTTGCAGTCCTTTCCACCGCGTCGTGAGAGACCGCTTTTGCCAATCTGGTGACTTTATGGTGAGAACTTCTCAGCTGTGTGCTTGTACACACGCTCACATCCTTTAAGCACCAGCGCGAGAGATCCGAACCTGATGTGTGAGATTCTCTGCAGAACCATGATGGGTCAAGAGGCGAGTGCACTTTCGACCAGCCCGACGATGCTCCTGACGAAGACGGAGCGGTGAGAGCTACCTTCAAGAACGAGAACTTCATTCTGAAGCATACGGGGCCAGGCGTGCTCTCCATGGTCAATTCGGGTCCCGACACCAACACGAGCCAGTTTTACCTCCACTTTACGCCAGTACGTTTAGGTTGAATGATGAGCGAATGGGTGAGTGCTACAAAGCGAATGACCATGCTATGCTGACTTTGGGGGTCTGTAGGCTCCAAGTCTTGACAACAAGCACATCGTCTTCGACTGCCTCATGGGCGAGGAGAGCTTCAGCACGCTCGCGAAAGTGAACCAAGTGGCGACGGAGCGAGGCGACCCAAAGCAGCCCGTGCGGATTTCGAGCTCCGGTCAGCTCTATCCATACTGAAGACGATGATCAAGCCGGATGAAGATGGATTAGGATCGAAAGAAAGCCACCACAGTGAGTTTATTGAAAAATATGATTATATTATTATAACCACAACTGTTCTCCTTTCATGGTTCCCAAGAGATGCGCGACCTCATTCAAGGCCACAGCGATGCTCCTGGGAGCGGTGTGTGCGTGTGTGAGCGCTCATTGCTGAGAGACTCGACCAATTTAGTTCTTGGCCTTGTTCTCACGGATGGCGAGCTCCTCCAGGATGGAGAGCTTGATACCCTTGCCCTTCGGCAGAGACACAAGTGGGCGGGATTCGTTACCGATCACGAACACGTTTCCGAGACGGGTTGCGAAGTCGTGGCCAGCCGAGTCCTTCACGTGGGCAATGTTGAACGAACCCTCGTGTCTATAGGCGAACAGCAAAATCACAAAAAGCAAACAAGAGTCAGCCATGCGGGTTCACACACAATGGGGACATCCGCGCTTGCTCGAGAAGCGCGGCTTCCAGCGGAGTAAATACGTAGCAAAAAGAAAAGCAAATAGTTGGAGGGCTGGAATGGCGCGAGGGCCATTCAGCGACGCTACCAAACCACACCCAGCTCGCAATGAGTCAATAAGGTGTGTTCCTACCTTTCGATGTGGTGCAGGATGCCGACACGGCCCGTGTTACGACCACGAGTGATGACGACCAGGTTGCCGGTCTCGAGCTTGACGAAGTCGACGATCTTGCCGGTCTCCAAGTCGATCTTCACGGTGTCGTTCACCTTGATGAGAGGGTCTGGGTAGCGGATCGTGCGGCCATCGTTGGTGGCGACGTACGGGATCGCCTTCTTGGTGTACTCCTGGCGGGTGACCTTGGCAAGCTTGAACTTCTTCTCCTCGTTGCTCACGCGGTGGAGCACGAAGCGGCCCTTGGTGTCGTACATCAGACGGAACTGGTCGCCCGACTTTGGCAACTCAACGACGTCCATGAAGCCGGCTGGGAAGTTTGGGTCGACGCGGATCTTGCCATCCACCTTGATCTGCTTCTGCATGCAGATCATGGTCACCTCCTGCTTGGTCAGCGCGTATTTCAAACGGTTGCGCAGGATGATGACAAGCGGCAAGCACTCACGGAGCTTGTGAGGGCCCGACGATGGGCGTGGCGCCCAGATGCCGTCAAGCTTGCCAAGCATCCAGTGCTTTGGCGCAGACATGCGCTTCAAGTGCATACGAGGTCCACGAGGCATCTTTTCTTCAAAGGGTTGAGAGGTGTTGCTGGTCGGAGACGAAAAGGAGAACTAATCGCCCGAGAGCTTTTTCGCGGCGATCACCACGCCACGACGCGCCGTTTTGCCCACCAGCCAGCCAAAAGCTCAAAGGAAAAGAGAGGGCCTTCGTCGCCCAACCAATTGAGTGACTGGGAAAACCAACAGCAAGGTTCAAAACAGCATTTGAGACAAAATCCGCATATGGTGTTTTGTATGCGATTTGATTAAGTACGGCGTTTGGGGTGGAACAAAGTGCGGACAGAAATACCGGTACTAAAACCGGTATTGATGCGGATGGGCAAAATCTGTGACGTGGTGCAAAATCGATCTCGACCAAGATGAGCCGTGACACAGGTCCGCCAAGTTGCAATGACATTAGATCGCAATGACAGCGTCCGACACAGAATCGACAGTAATAATGGAGTGGATGGCAGCAAGGCTCTGCTGCTTCTTGCTGCTGCTGTCGCTGGTCGTCGTTGCAGACTGTTGGCCGGTCCCAGCGGGAATGTAATGCCAGACCAGCCCTCCGCAGCGCTGGAAGAGCTGGTTGCCTATGTAGTTGTCGCCTGTGATGCACCACACTGTAGCAACGCAACCACAAAAGCAAGGATGAGAACGCCAACTCCACACAGCAGACGCAGCATAAAGGCACGTACTCGGCTGCTCGATGCCTCCGTCGTGCTGCAGGTTCACCTCGACGTAGCCCGTGAGATAGTGGCACGGGTTCCACGTGTACAGCATCGTGTTGTAGATGCCTCGCCGCGCCAGCTTGCTGTGGATCACGCTGCCGTTCACGTTGTGCTCTGTGTTCGAGAACGTGACGAGTGAATTCGCAAAGTGCACGCCGAACACCATCATGACGGCGCGCTCCAGAGGCGGGAGCTGGATGTGGCCAGTGGTGACGAAGCTGTCGAGCTGCTCCGCGTGTTCACTTTGCTTGTTATGATCATCCTGAAACGTCCATGAAGTGGACTGCACCACTGCAGCAACCGCTTCATTGTCTACATACATTTGCACCAATACATTAGAATCGCTACAGTAGGTATCCCAAGAACCGAGCTGATGCAATAGCAAGCAAGGAAGCATACCTTCGAGATTGAGCGATGAGGTCCACTGGTTGCAGTGTCGCATCGACAACTTGTACAGGAACGGGTTCGCGCCAAAGAGGTACTTGAGGACTGGGACAATGGCAACTGACGTAGGGAAGAGCAGCGCGAATCTCATCCACCCTATGCGCTCCATAGCTCCGAGGAAGCCGCAGACCGTGTCGCGCCACTTCCATTTTGGCCAGTGGCCACAGGTTCGGAGAATGAACAGATTGAAGCGGATGTGACGGATCTTGAGCGACGCCAGCGAGTACAGGACACTACACGCCAGTATCACTGGACACATCACGAGCCAGTAGATCCCAATGAGGCAGTGGCTCGGCAGCGCCAACACCCACAATAGACTCGACACAAGCTGGAAAGTGCGGTCGCGCTCGATGGCGGTCAGCGGATGCGGCAATTGGGTCATATACGCTCTTGCAACAGCGAAGCCCGGCAGTGAAGCGACCAGCAGTAACGCGTACACAGCAATCACCAATGGCGTGAGCACGAGTGCAACGAGAGTTGTGTACACATCGACGATCTGGCAGCGCGCGACGTGGTCCACGCTCTCGATCTCGCGATGGTGCGTCGCCCACCGAGCTCGGTGCACTCCTGTCTGCGGTGCGCACTGCTGTCGCAGCTTCGCCATGGCCTCTGGCGCACAGAGCGGATACGCTTTCCACGGTCCGCCAACGACGACATTGCGCTTTGATATCGAAGCTCCTCGCGGCGAGTGCAGCGCAATTGACGATAACGGCGACGGCGGCGCGGTCGGCTTGTCAGAGACGCAGAGAATGTCACCAGGTGCGTCAAGCGAGGCGCTGTCGCTGTGCAGCATACTGGAGCGTCACTGCGTGGCGTTGTGGAAGTGTGGGCGAGTGCGTGTGGCAACGGAGCGCAATGCTCGGTATCCGTCGTTGCATTCGTCGTCGTTGCAGAGCAGAGCGTCATCATCTCAGTTTTGAGGTTTGAGAAATCATCGATAACTGAGTTTTTTTTCACACACTTCAAGCGTATCAGAGAGCGCTGATTGGATAAAATCCATACCATTTAGACGTACTAATATAGTGAGAACAAATTGCATGTACTGACGGGTAGATGTTTGTGTAGCCAAAACATATACAGTAGTGTAGCTTGCTGAATAGTAGCCGGTCTTCACTTGCCTCCGAATCAAATGAAATGCATCGGTCGTTCTTCACCACACCAATGCAGATGACCACGCACTCGCGGTGCTCGAGCGACTCAGCCAGTGCGCGGCCACCGATGATCAAGTTCCTGCGCGTCGTGGCGCGCAAGCTGTATGGCGACTACGTGGAGGCGAGGGTCATCAAGTTGTCCTGTTTGACAGGCAGCAGTCGACTTGCCTGCCGCGCTTGCGGATACCAGCGAGTTTGGTGCGCGTGAAACTCTGCAGAATGCATCGCGTTCGCCATTGCTAGACTCGCCATCGACATTGGTCTGGCTTGCCTCACGCGATCTGTGTGTGGGTGTTAGTCTCAGCAAACTGTCCTGACCTGTCCCCGCTTATTGTCGACGAACTTCTCTACTCATGGCGTCTCAGAGCGTTTTGGGAAGATGGGCTCCGACAGTGCTCCATTTTCGAGCAGCTGCTAGTGACAGAGTGTCGAGCGAATAGGTGAAAGCCGCAGACGCAAACAAGATCAATCGGCTGCAGCACACGGCGGCGCTGGAGCAGTCGCAGTCCATTTCGACAGAGTTGCTGGCGTTCCATCGCCAAAGACCCGGTACAAGAGCTGGAGCTCTGACACACACAAAGAAAGGTGTGGAGGGCAACTGTCTTCCTGATCACGTTAGTCAGGTAATAATCTGTAGCTTAATCCTCTCTGCAGCCACAGTACTCTGCTTTGCTATCCAACATCAGCTCAACTACGCCAGCACCTTTTGCAGCGAGCTCTCGATCGCGTCCAGCTGGTGCTCCAAGCCATCGAGACTCGAATGGGTCTCCTCGTGGATCTCCGCGATCCACTTGGTCAGCTCATTCGCGCGCCAGTGGACGATCGCACCGATTTTCAGCGCTTCGATGCTGTCGTACGTCTCTTTCGGCTTCTGCTTGCGTAAAAGTTTGAATTGGTGCGCGACGCCAAAGAGCCGACGATCCATTCGCAGCAGCAGCTTCTTCAAGACTTGATTCTTCTTGCTGGTGGTCTCAGCATCCGGGTCTCCATTGGTGTCACCAGCACTCAGCTTTCGCAGCTGATACCGTTTCCATGAGCTCGCGATCAGCACGGCGCCGGCGTGCCACATGCGCTTCTGCCACTGCACGCGCTCCATCGTGCCGAGCACTTTGTGCTCCTCTTTCGAGCCTTTCACGGCTTCGAGAAACACGGACGTCATGAGCGACACCAGGATCGCGCCGCCCACGACAGCACCGAAGAACGTCGAGACGCGACCGTACGCGGTCATCGGATACGCGTCGCCGTAGCCAACGGAAGACATGGTCACGATCGTCATCCACAGCGAGTGTTCTTCATTGTCCAGCAATGACGGGAATGGTCGCTCAAAGATGGACACTGCTGCGGCTGTACCCGCCCAGAAGAACACGAACAGCGACAGCAAAAGCTTCCCTGGTGCGAGCTTGAACGCCACGCGGAAGCTCCAGCGCAGCGAGTGCATCGGCACTTGTTGCAGCACGCCGCTGAGGATTAGGAGGTACTCGGCACTCACGACTTTCTTCATCAGCTGGTTGCGGATGATGCGCATGAACCAGTACAAGCGCACGAGCACGGCCATGTTGACGATCTCGAGCGGATACACGTAGCTGAGATCGCACGTTGGGTGATAGTGCTGGCCGCCAGGCGTCGTACCATTCGCCAGTGTCAACTGGGCGGGACACGACGACAACACTGTTGCTGCTGTTGGTGATCCTGAAGACGATCTTGGTAATGAGTAGCGGGTCTCCTGCATGCTGATGCTGCTGTGCACGAACGGAGGGAGGCAAAAGCTGCACACCAGGAGCTCAATCAGGAACGGCAGCAACAGTTCACGTGGAGAATCGCGCAGCGCCTTGTCGCTATCAGGTGGAAGCTCGTTTCGCAGCACCATGAGCTGCATCTTGACCACGTAGCGCTGGTACAACTGGTAGACGAGCGTCAGCGTGAGCAGCAACAGCAGCACACCGTAGGCTTCACCTGGGAACTGCAGCGGGAGGAAGGTTGGGGTACCCGTCTTAGTCTCAGTTTTGTCGTCTTGGCCCTGGGTGAGGCTTTGCGAGCGCCAAATGCTGCGGAACTGGAGCACGACCGAGACCACCGACAGTGTCGCCAGCGTGATGCAAAAGTTGTCGATCCGGGACCTCAGCGCGTACAGCTCTCGCAATCGACTCTGCTTGGAGATGGTGCCTTTCGTCGCTGCTGAGAGCCTGGTGTTGAGGTTCTGGATCGCACGATCACCGGCATCATCATCCAACTGCTGTTGCTGCGCGCCAAGGAAGACCGAGAAGCGCACTGTAAAGCGCTCTTCTCTCCAGAGCCACACGCCCAATCCAATCGCCAGCGTGATGACCCCCAGTGTCGGCGCTCGTTCCCACGCCGACCACTCAAAGTACCGACTGGTCGAGCCCTGCTGCAGCAGCTTCATCTCCAAATCTGTCAAATCACTTGGCAATGCATCCCGAGATGATGACGCGAGCAATGGGAACACGCGATGCGAGGCGTCGTCAGCGTACTGACCGTACTTCTCGGGTGTGTACGTGAAGATCTGGAAGCAGTGGCACAGCTCAAGCGGCAGCAGCACCCCCAAAACCACAAAGCACGCGGCCCACTTGCTCGTGAACGCCGTGACCCTAATGCGAATGGCCTCTACAGGAAGCCCAAACATCTTGATGCCCACTACGGTCGGGAACCCTGGGAACCCAAAGTCTTGGATGAGCCAGAGGACGTCGAGCGCGACCACAAAACCGCTCAAGAGAGCGTTCCAGGACTCATTGCTGAACCAATGCTGCGTCCAATCGGCGTAGTTGGCGTTGAGGTTGAACGCGATCCACTGGTGTTGAAGCGCGTGCAACGCATGGAAGTACACGCCGCCGACCAGCAGCGCAGTCAGCAAGAGCCAGCAGCTCAGTAGGCGCAGCGCAGGGTACGTGACGTACGCTTTGCGCACGCGCACCAACCAATTGCCGAACATTGCGCGACAGTAGTGTACATCTTGGAGCAGGAGGTCGAGCGTCACGAGCAGTTTGACAAGGCTCAACGTCATCAGTACTTGGTAGAGAGCGATCTGCGCCCGCATCTGCGTCACAGTGCTGCCATTGGAGCCGAACAGCATATCACCAAGCGCTGTGTCTTTCAGCAGCGTCTCCACAACCCACACGATCGCAGCCCATGCGAACGGATAGCAGAGCGCCATGAACGTCCAGGAACCCTGTGATGTGGCGTCCGCCAAGATCGCCGCGCGCGTTGCAGCGTGCAGTGCCGTCGTGCCGGATGCACGCGTGTGTAGCTCCACCACGCGAGGCGACGTGATGTCTTCAGCATCACTCGATCGCTCTTGAAGATTTGAGCTCTCCCGCATCTCGCCGCTTGAGAGCCGCGAGAACGCGCGCTTTGCATGGGAATACCGGCGCTTCCAGTTCCACTCGCTTTGCACGAGCTTCCGGTACGCTATGACACGTAGCAGCAGCAGTACCACGGCATTTAGTAGCACGTGGAACAGCACCTTCTCCCATGAGATGCGCGAGAGCGTCACTGCGAGCCAGTGGCTGTAGATGGGGAAGTGCGCGGGCGTGAGCACAGAGCCGTTGAGCGGCGAGCTGCCGCAGAGGAAGAACGTGGCGACGGCGTGCGCAAGGCAGCCCAGCAGTCGCAGCGACGGGTGGCGCAGCGCTGTCGCGGCCCACTGGTTCTCCAGACGCACAGCAGAGAGCTCTTCGCGCAGCATCGGCGGTGCCATGATGCTGATTGATCCCTAGTCGGTCGCGCTTGACACGCAAAGAGTTTTTGTATTGGGTTCAATATGGATTTCATGGAAGTACGAATTCGGCTAATGGCACTAAATTGATGAAAAGGTATGTCATTAAAGTGGATTTTGCAGAAGAGTGATTGTTTTTATGGACATGGGTACACTTTCTGAGTTAATTGTACCCCCCCGTCATTCTTCAGCATCACCTTCATCATCATCGTCTGCGAACGTGTGGTCACGCAGGATCACGGCAGACTGCTCGAGGTACTCGTCGCCCTGCTCCATGCGGCCCTTCCACTTCATCAGCTGGCCTAACTGCATCAGCGCCTACGTCTCGAGCTTCCAGTTCTGCTGATGCTGTGCGAGCGCGAGTTTCTTGAGCAGCTTGTCTTCTTCCACGACCGTGTCTACCGACGGCACGTCGTGTTTGAGGTACTACAAGAAGAAACATAATATAACGGAGTAGCGTCAAGCAAAAGTGAGCGCAAGTCAACAAGACGGTCAGGTGGCTGAGGCTGCAGCAAGTATAATACCCGAGTGCACTCCGTGATGTACACATGGCGGTTCTACATTACAAGCAGCACAGCGATCAAGCAGTGAGCATCAAGAAAGAGGCCAGTCTCCACTTGTAGATAGATAGACAGACAGGCAAATGTGCACGAACGCCTTTGTTTCTCTTCTTCTGTGGCTTTGCAGGCGTTGTCGCTGAAGCGCCAGCTGGAGCAGCGGAGGTTGACATGGTGCTCAAGCGAACACAGCAGCCAGCTCTTCACGCGCGCATCGCCAGCTCCTGCCTGGTCTGTCAAACCATTTTGCGATTAACAATGCCACCAGGCACCGAAAATAGAGCCCTGGAGAAAAATGAATCAACACGCAAATAAAACACTTGCGCTGCGCACAAGCACATAACCACTCGCAGGTCTCTTTCGAAGCGCATGCGGCGCAACCAGCGCCATCCAATCACAAATCCCATGCGTCGAAACAAGTCAATTCGTAACGCCCACACAACACAAACCACCTACACACACCCAAAACGCGCGGTTTGCGCTTGAAAATCAAGCGCAACATGTTGATATCCAAAACTAGCAGCCGTTTCCGTCAGAGTGATTGTCACGTCCTGGAAAACCTCACCGTATTTTTTTTCCTAAAAAACCAACTCGAAACGAGGTTGTATTAATCGAAAGTCAAAATGTTAGTTTAATGATTTGAGAGCCATGGTGTCTTTATTATTATTTAGAAACCATGATACTTAGAAACGGCATGAGATTACCCCACTCCTTCGTACCCCGGTCGCTGAATAAATCGGTACCAACATAGAACAAGACGAGTTGATCTGATTGGCCCAAAGCGCGACCTTCACTCTCGATATTAAATAAATCAAAGAGGGTATTCATTCTCGCGAGCGAGAAAGACTTGGTTTCACTATGTGAAGCAGCGCTGGAGAATGTGCTCACAATGCAAAGTCAAAGAGCCCTTCACACTTCGACTTTGTATGCGCGATGAGGCAGAATGAATGTCTTTATGAGCAGTTTGTGTAACTTCATACTCGTTGCAAATTATAGCCTGTCTTTTTGCGTTTCTTGGAGCTGCATTCCGCTGTCGACGGTGAACGGAAAAATAGAGGCACTCTTTTAAACAGTAACGCGCGTTATATAGATAGATAAAGGGTTTCCTGGATGGTATTTTTTTCGTTCTGAAACCAAATGTGGCCCTTCAGCTTCAACATCCGTTACGGCTCTCGCAGGTTCTACCACGAAAGCCTCGCCTCTCACTTCGGACCTCCTGCTTGCCTTTGTAACCCCCAACCTTTCCCTCCGTTGTCTTCAACTTGCTTGCATTTGCGCCACACATCCGCATTGAGCACAGAAACAAGCAAGCTTCACACGAACCAGCAAGCAAAGCCAGCAAGCAAAGCAAGGTCTCATATCCAGCACTCTCGAATATGAGCGACGAAGCCCCCGCCGCTCCCATCGAACCAGTTACCACCACCGAGCAGCCGTCGCCCAGCAAGACCGCGCAGAAGATCGGCATGGCGCAGGCCCAGGGCGCGCAGTTCATGGGCTTTCCCGCCTTCACGCCGGCGCACCGGTCGCTCATGGCCAAGCACCTCACGCGCGACATCTACGCCAAGCTCAAGGCCACCAAGACGTCCACGGGCTACACGCTCGACCGCGCGGTCCAGACGGGCGTGGACAACCCGCACCTGGGCGTGGGCATCACCGCCGGTGACGAAGAGTCATACCATGTCTTCAAGGACATCTTCGACCCGGTCATCGAGGGCTGGCACGGCTTCAAGCCCGACGCCGTGCACAAGTGCGACATGGACCCCACGCACGTGCACGACGGCAAGCTACCCGACGAGTTCATTGTGTCCACGCGCATCCGCGCCGGCCGCAACATCCGCGGCATGCCGCTGCCGCCCGCGACCGACCGAGCGCACCGCTTGGACGTCATGAACCTGCTCGACTCGGCGCTCTCGGCCATGGACGGCGACCTCGCGGGCAAGTTCTACAAGATCGCGGACATGATCCCCGAGGACGAGCAGAAGCTCATCACGGACCACTTCCTCTTCCAGAAGCCCGGCGGCGGCACTCTGCTGGAAGCCGCTGGTGCGGCCCGCGACTGGCCCAGCGGCCGTGGCATCTTCCACAACGACGAGAAGTCGTTCCTGGTCTGGTGCAACGAGGAGGACCACATGCGCGTGATCAGCATGGAGCAGGGCGGCGACGTCGGCCGTGTCTTTGAGCGCTTCTGCCGCGCGATCAAGAGCGTGGAGGCGAGCATCAAGGCTCAGGGTCGCGAGTTCATGTACAACGACCACCATGGCTTCATCGGCACGTGCCCGTCCAACCTGGGCACGGGCTTGCGCGCGAGCGTGATGATCAAGCTGCCAAAGCTCAGCGAGGACATCAAGCGCTTCGAGCACATCTGCTCGCTGCTGCACCTGCAGCCGCGTGGAAGCGCCGGCGAACACTCGGCGTCAGTTGGGGGCGAGTACGACGTGTCGAACAAGCAGCGCATCGGCCACTCAGAGGCCGAGCTCGTGCAGACGATGATCAACGGCGTCAAGCTGCTCATCGCCATGGAGCAGAAGCTCGTCGCGGGCGAGTCGATCGACGCACTGATCCCCACTGAACCGGTGCCGCCTATTGTGATTGACGCCGGTCCACCCGTGGCTGCATCGGATACGAGCATCGCGGTGCTGCCGTCGAGCTCGGACAACTATCCCGTGTTCACGCCCAAGCACCGCAGTCTGATGGCCAAGTGCCTGACGAAAGAGCTCTACGAGAAGCTCAAGGGCGAGGCGACCAGCAAAGGGTACACTCTGGACCAAGCCATCCAGACGGGCATTGAGAACGCGCACCTCGGCGTCGGCATTGTAGCCGGTGACGAAGAGTGCTACGCGGTCTTCAAGGACATCATGGACCCTGTGATCGAGGGTTGGCACGGCTTCAAGCCCGACGACAAACACATGACCGACATGGACGTGTCCAAGCTCAAGAACGCCGAGAAGATTGACAATGCCTACGTGCAGTCAACGCGCGTGCGCTCGGGACGCAACATCCGCGGACTGAGCCTTCCGCCAGGCACGACGCGTGCCGAGCGCCTGGAGGTCGAAAACCTGATCTCGACGGCGCTCTCGTCGCTGACCGAAGAGCTCCAGGGCAAGTACTTCCCGCTTAGCAACATGACGAAAGAGGAGGAGGACCAGCTCCAGAAGGACCACTTCCTCTTCCAGAAGCCCGGCGGCGGCACCTTGTTGACTGGCGCAAGCGCTGCGCGCGACTGGCCCAGCGGCCGTGGCATCTTCCACAACGACGAGAAGTCGTTCCTGGTCTGGTGCAACGAAGAGGACCACATGCGCGTGATCAGCATGCAGGACGGCGGCGACATCATCTCCGTGTTTGCGCGCTGGGTCAAGGGCGTGACGGCTGTCGAGGCGAGCATCAAGCACAACGGCTACGCGTTCATGCACAACGACCACCACGGCTTCATCGGCACGTGCCCGTCCAACCTGGGCACAGGCTTACGCGCGAGCATGTTCGTCAAGCTCGAGAAGCTCGGCGCGGACCCGCACGCGCTTGAAGCGATCTGCGTGCCGTTCGGACTGCAGCCGCGCGGCTCCGCGGGCGAGCACTCGGCCGCGGTCGGCGGCATGTGGGACATCTCGAACAAAGCGAGAATAGGCAAGTCCGAAGTGGAGCTTGTGCAGACGATGATCGACGGCGTGGGCAAGCTCATCGAGCTGGAGAAGGAGCTCGAGGCTGGCAAGAGCTACGAAGAGGTGCTGGCGTCCGTGGGCGTGACCCCATCCGCGCCGCATTAAGCAGAGAGCTGAGCCGAAGAGGAGAAGACCGTGGTGTGTGGTCTGCATCGATTGTGCGCTGTGGCTTGTGACTTGCTGCACGATGCCTCTGTGGTGATCTATCTCGTGGGAGGTGAGAAGCTTCTGTTCTTACATTTTCTTTTCCATGCCTTTTCCTAAACAAAACCCAATACAAACGAACCAGAAATGATACCTACGCTTATGTTACAAGTCAGCTTCCACCATGTTGTTGATGCAGATGCACGCGCTTGGGTTGATACGCAAGACTGTAGAAGGATCCCGTGACCAAGACCCAGCCCATGCATTGAAGATTTAAATTATGCCGCCACATTCGTCCTACCTTGCTTTCTTGACTCACGCGATGCGTTCCAGTGTCGAGACGACTTCGAGAATGGCTCTGCGCACCGAGTTGTCGCAGAATTCCACTTGCTGCTGGAGCAACTCACACGAATCCTTCGCATGCTGTCGCTGGTGCGCGGTCTGCGCTTCCCGCTGCGAGAGCTCGTGCATCAGCTGGCGGCATTTCTTCTCTGCGGTTTCGAAATAGCAGCGAAAAAAGTCCTGCATTGCTTGCTTCTCGTGGGTAAGACGGGCAAGCTCGATCGTCGAGTCCACCGCGCTGGGCACGGTTTCGATAGCCAAGCTGTCTTCATGCGCTCGATGCATGCTCTCTCGCTCTGCCAGCAATTGCGCATTCTGCTCCTTGAGCTGAACCATCTCCCTTGAAGCCTCGCCGTCGCGTTCAGTCTGCTGCTGCTTCAACTGCTTGGACAGCTCCTGTTCTTTCCGCTCAAGACGCTTGATTACTTCGGCTTTCTCTGCAGTGTCGTGCACTCGAACTTGCTCTTGCTCCTTCAGACCTCTCAGTTCTTGCTCCAGCCTTGTCTGTTCTTCTGTCGCTCGCGATTCCTTCTGCACGGTGAGGGCTTTGTTCGCTTCCCACAATTTCTTAATCTCCTCAGCCAACTGAGAACTGCGCGTGCGCTCACTGCTTACTTGAGCCTTGTACTCCTCTACATGTAGAATGACCTTCTTCAGATCAGAAGCAAGGGTTTTGACCTGTTTCTTCAGCTCCGACTTGTCATTCAGCAGTCTTGCGACTTCGTTTTTCTTCACATTCGATTCAGCTTGAGCGACACTCAGCTGGAGCTGTGCATCCTCGAGCTCCTCCGTCAGCTTGGTTCGCTGCTGCTCCTGCTCGGCGAGAAGAACATCGTTATTCTGCAGCTGTTGTTGCTCCTGGACTTGCAACTGAAGCTGTGCCTCCAGCTCCACAATGCGCTCTTCCAAGATCCTCTTCTCCAGCATCTCGAATGCACGCGTCTCCTCTTGCGCTTGAGCGATTTGCACCTTGCCTTCCAATTCTTGCATTTTCAAAGTTGCAGAGCGCATATCTTCTTGCAGCCGCGTCACCTCACTGGTTTGCTCTTCGCTCTTCTGCCTCCATTCGTCTGCTTCCTCACCGAGTCGTTGATGCTCTGCCAAGTGTGCCTCCCATTTTTGTTTTGGGATCACACAACTCGTCGCATTCAGCTCATCCTGCTCGGCTCTCAAGTTTGTGATTTCTTCGTCTTTCTCAAACTCTCGTAGCTTGTTCTGCGTGTATTGGACCTCCAGCTCAGCGACTCGATCTTCAAGCACGCGGCGCTCGAGCGCTTCAAACGCGTCGGCCTCGTCTCGCTCCTGCGCCATCTTCTGCATCGCGCGCTCGAGCTCATGCTGTTGCTGCAGCATCGAGAGTCGCATCGCTTCCAGCCCACGCTCTTTCTCGGTCACCTGCTCCTCACGGGTCGTGATCTCCACGCTCGCTACCAAGTTGGACAGCACGGACTTGACTTCGTCTTCCTCGATTTCGGAGACCTGCTTCTCCAGATTCAATGACGCGGTCGTCAGGTTTGACTGCCACTGCATGCACGTCGCGAGGAACGAGTCCATTTCCTGCGCTGTATGTGGCGACACCAACGGCAATACTTCTGCCATAGCATTCGGCTTGTTGCGTAGCTCAATCACAACACCAGCTGGGGTGCTGCTGGTAGATAACGGCAATCCACTGTACTTCGCCACTGCATCAAGCTGGTCCTGCAGCATCTTGATCTCGGTGGCGTGCTCGGCCTGCTTGAGCTCGGCGTCTTTCTTCTGCGTCTTGTACCAACGCGCGAGATCACTCTCAAGCACCTGCACGCGCTGCTGACTGACCGCGAGCTTCTTCTCGAGCTTCTTGCTGCTCTCCTCGAGGATCTCGACCTCTACCTGGAGCTGCTCATTCTCGCTACGCAGCATCTCGTTGCTAATGCGCAGCGTCTCCTGCTGCAGACGCGCGAGGTCGTCGTCCGCCGCCGAGTCGCCGCCCGCGCTCAGTCGGCCGCCACTGACAGTAGGAGGTGCGTCGCCTCTACTGCTCCTGGTTCGCTGCTGCCTCTTGGCAGCCGACGCATCGCTCGCGTCGCCACTGGCGGTGGCATCGCGCGCGCGCTTGGGCGTCATGATCAACTCGTGATGCGGTTGTTGCTTTTGCTTTTTGTGTCTTGGTTTCCGCCTCGCATTTCAAATTTTGAAGTTGTAATCTACTAATATAGACGAGATGGAGATGATTTATAGCGAATCGTCGCAGTGTATTTGAATATCCATCGCTATGGTGAATGCTGATTGATTGAAACGATTAGATGATGACTGAATGTACTGATACAAGGACCATAGTACGATAAAGCACTGGTTTAGGTGGTTGGTATCATTGCGTCACTTCCCACAGTTAGCAAATCCTTTTTTAATAATCTTTCTATCTGCAATAAACGTTGTTCAAAGCACAACGTTTTGATGCTAAACGCGGATCAATTTCATTCGGATGCATCATTAAACAAATCACCTGTTATTAGAGGCCAATATTCTTCTCACCACCACTCCCAAGAAAAGAGACAGCTGACGTTTAACACGATCACCACCGAAGCTCTGCCTGCCTGCCCAGCAGCAAGCAACACGTAAAGGACCTGTAGCTCTCCACTTCGCCTCTCATCAGCCCGCCTTCGCAGCAACAGCAATGGTGTCCGAGGCGCTCGTGCAAATGGTGCGCGCGTGCGCGTCGCTGGCGGCATGCTACATGTTCGCGAGCCTCTTCCCCGAGATCCGCCAGGTGCAGCGCAACAAAGCGGTTGGCACGATGCAGCTGCTGCCGATCCTCTCGATGCTCGCGAACTGCATCTGCTGGGGGCTCTATGGACTCATCCGCGAGGACTACTTCCCGCTCGTGGTCACCAACATCGTCGGCGTCGGCTTCTCACTCTTCTACACGGTCGCGTACTACCAGAACGCCGCGCCGCGACAGCGTACGGTGCTCTACAAGATCTGCGCGACTGTCGCGGCGCTCGCGTTGCTCGTGTTCTACGCGCTCGCAAGCTATGAGCCACAGCAGACCGTGCAGGACCACGTTGGGTACGTGGCGATGGGCGTGTGCGCCGTGATGTTCGGCTCGCCGCTCGCGACGGTGCGCGAGGTGATCGTGACCAGGAACACGGCGCTCATGCCGTTCCCGCTCATCCTCGCGGGCTTCATCAACTGCCTGCTCTGGCTGCTTTACGGGCTCATCCTCGAAGACTCGTTCGTGATCGCGCCGAACCTCGTCAACCTGTTCCTCGGCGCGCTCCAGCTGTTGCTCTTCGCCGTGTACTCGACGGTTAAGAGCAGATATGACAAAGTGGACGCCAAGAAGAAAGAGGATGTGTCACCGAGCAGGGAGATCGAGCTCAAGGTGACGAGCAATGAGTAAGGGATGTCATATCCTTAAGTACTCCAAAGTCCACACGCTCGCGACTGTAAATTATTGGCCAGCTCATTCGAGCCACGCACACACACACAGCTCATCGTGATAAGCTCAAAAATATAATTGGAATACCAAGCAGATCCAGTTTTGTGTCATTGACGCAAAGGATACGAACGCATGCATAGACAGTCAGCATAGCCCCCGCCTGGAACTCGCCATTCTGGGTCATCGCCGCTTGGCTGTTATATGACACTCATCTGCGAGTCGCTCACGACGTTGTTCTTGTTGCTGAGCGCCACTAGGTTGTTGAGTACTTTGAAGTCCAGTCTTTGTGGGCTTGCTTGCGTCGTGGCGACTCATCATCATCATCATCATCATTCCCGCGGTGGCCGCCGGCTTCCCAGCCGCTGCTGTCGCAAGAGCATATTGGCCAACACTTTGCATCTGAATGCTGGTCATCTCCGCGTCATCAGCATTCACACTGGATCTCAGGTGGTTCAGCTACTGCTTTTGCCCATTCGCTCAAGAGCGGCAGCGTTAAGCATGCGAACAACTGGGTTCATTATGATGTCTGTCGTCTTAGGTGCTTGAGTTGCTCGCAAATGTGCGAGTGTGGCTGCTCAGCGAGAATTCCAATGGTCAGGAAAAGATAGAAAGCGGCGCGCTCTTCCAGTATACTTTGAGTCGCATTCTCTGTATATTTTGCTGTTATTGGTACTGACAACTACGCCGAAGGGCACGATGTTGTCGATAAATACTTTGGAACGGTAGAAAAATTTCGACACACTGTTTCTTGACTTGAGCACGTTGTGGACGGACTTCGACTATCCGTCCATAGGTGTTTGCCCCTCTTGTGTCTCTCTTGTGTGTCGAAGCGTCCATCTATTATTGTAGCACAGCGGGGTCGAATTCCCCTCTTCAAATTATTGTACAAAACGGAGGTCGATCGCTCTCGACAGGAAGCACGGGAGCGCGCGGCTGGGCTTGGTTAACAGCATCAGACGCGGCGACACGCGCTCAACCACCAGTCCGTGCTCGTGCTTGATGCTCGCGACGGCCTGTTGGCGCTTGAGCTGTGGGTGCATGAGGCGCGGGAGCTTGAAAGTTCCGTCCGGTCCTGCGAACTCGTCTTCCTCGTCGTGACCGTTTCCCCCCATCGTCAACTCGACATCACTCTCGCAGTCGCACATGTCGTCGCCGTACTGCAGGCGGCGCTTGAGACGCGGGTGGGTGGCAGGCGGCAACGCCGACTCCTCTCCCACTTCGCTGTCATCCGCATAACCACCCATGGCAGCGCGCGGCACCGGCACCGGCACCGTCGCCGCCATCAGCGCCTTCATCCGCAGCCGCTGGATGGTCATACAGAGCTCCTGCTGCTTGTTCTCGGCTGGGGTTGTGATTCGGTCGAGCATTGTTCGTTATTCTCTGGGTGTCGGGGAATGAATAATGAACGAACGGAGACTTGAGTGGGACGGGACCTCTTCTCTCTCAAGAAAGAAGCGGAGCACAGAGAGAGACACACACACGGGAGAAAGAACGGCGGCGCAGGTGGCTCGGACAAGACGAGAGCGATTGTGATACGCAGCACGTGGGAGCGAGAGAACCAGCAGCAGCTCCAGAACAAACGGAGAGACCTGCACTCTGCCGAAGTGGGAATGATGGTATCTATTTTGCGAATGATGGTGGACGTGGATTCACAAGTCAAATACAAAGGATGTATTCATTACAAGAGGTACTTTTGAATTAAAGTACACTTGAAAAGCTCAAACTGGAGGAATCATTTTGAGAAGGGTATGCTCTGTAATAGGAAAGTAGAATCTTTTCTTGGATCTGCAGCTGGACCGAACTGGCACCTTTTTTGGACTCACGATAAAAATCATAGTTTTGCTGGCGTCAACGTCAATCGCCAATCGCCTCGAAGTTTCTGGCCGGCTTGTTCCAGTCTAATGCCAGCAGCAGCTCAAGAAGACAAGGACTATTCGTGTCTATGGCTCAAGTTTAAAGTTTTGCCTCAGGTTGTTCCGATTTTCATTAAACAAAGCGTTTTCATGCAGCCCAGCACAAAATATTGTGCACGTTGCTGCCTTCGAATTGTTGCCAAACAATCATTCTGAGCTGTGTGGTTCTGGTGGTGGCAATGTATATATGCCCACGTGCATTATTGAGAGCTATTAGTCCCGAATGTTTGCTGTGTAAAACTCCGTCACTCAAGTTGCATGGACGACGTTCGCGCGAAGAGATAGATGATGCAAAACAATTCGGGTGCCGCTTTGCTTCTGATTTGAATGGCGCTTGCACTTTAGTGGCAAACTGCAAGTGCAATCACGTCACAGATTTTTGGTTGTTTTCCAGAGATTTGCCCAGGTTTTGTGTGGCCTACGCCATCTAAAAAGCCTGCAGAATGTCTGTCTCAACAGATCCACAATTTTGAGCTGATTGTTTGTTTCTGTGACAGCTCGAGTGTCTCTTTTTGTCACCAGCCGTCATCTCTCATACTAGTGGCAGCAGCCAATAAACGAAACGACGCGTTGACATTATGACTAGTATGAACATTCTGGACCCCTCATGGGCGGCATCTTCAGCGCGCAGGTGCCCGTCCCGGACAAGCGCATGCTGCAGTGTATCGCTAAGCTCAAGCGTGCGTTTTTGCGTGTAGTATCAGCCCGTCGGCATAGGCAGCTCTAGCATTTCTCTCTGCTAGTGTTTGCCATGCTAACCTCGCGCATTTGTGCCAGTCAAGGACGTGGATCTCAAAGCGCTTCTCAAGATACGACCAAGAAGTACAGCACGCGCCGTCTTATCTTTACTCATTCGGTGCACGAAGCCGCCTGCAATCGCGTGCGCTAACATGTCCGCTGATCTATGATATATTGTTTGTTTTCGTTCAGTGAGATGTTATTGTTACTGTGTGACAGCGCCATTAAGCTGCATTTGCAGGTGGATGTCCAATCGCCAACGTTTCTCGTATATCAACTGTATCCATCTATCTATCCAACTCGCAGCAAAAGCGGAACGATCGACCGCACAGAGTTCTACAAGTCGGTCAATGAGAAGAACTCGGAGTTTGGGGATGCGATCTTCGCGCTCATCGATTTGTTGCCAGTCTAGAGAGAAATGAATGAACAGATGAATGGTGCTATAATGTCCTCCCCTTGCCTACCTAGCTAGCACAGATGAAGACAACAGTGGCGTGCTGGACTTTAGCGAATACGTCGATGCACTCGGTAAATTCTGCATCCTCAGCAAGGAAGACATGCTCAAGTGTACGTCTCTCTATTAGTATGGCTCTTGCTACAGCTTCTTGTGGTGTGGTGGTGTCTTTCTCACCAGTGTGACTTCCTCTGCTCGTAGTCTGCTTCAATGTGTTCGATTCAGATCGCAATGGCACCATTGAAGGCAATGAGCTGACGCACTTGCTCGAGGTCCTGCATGAAGACGGACAGACGAGCAACATGAAGCAGGCTCTCAAGAGCTTCGACTTTGACGAGTTCAAGCAACCCAACGGACTGTTCCCGAACCTGCTGTACCCGGCGTTCCGCATCCAGCAGAACATGCGCATTTACACCATGGGCGAGACCTGATGGCGCAAGAAGATCGAAGAGCTCCACGCCGAGAAGGCAAAAGAGCTGACGCAGCTCCAGGCTGCTGCGGCGGGCGACGCCAGTGAGGACGCGGCAAAGGCCCAAAAGGACGCGGCGGGGCTCATAGCGAAGCGCAAGCGGCAGGAGCAGGCGATCCGCATCCGCATGGGCTGCCTGCGGTTCCACTGCTGCCCCTGTCGGCGTCACCTCTACATCATCAACGAGAGTGCTCCGGACGATTCGGACGACTCGAGTGCCGATGAAGAGGCCAAGCAGAAGCAGAAGCACAAGGCGGTCAACTCGCCCAAGAAAGCTGGCAAGAAGGACAACAAGAAGGGCAACATCGCCAAGGTTGGGCCGCGCAAGCCGCTCAGCCAGGAGGAGCAGCTCGAGCGCGCGCAAGAGAAGGCTGAGGGACATGTAGGACCGACCGACGCGGAAAGATTGATCCATCAATCGTGGTTGTGTGGAAAGCTGGATGAATACCTTCAGTTATATGTCCAAAGTCAAAATGTGTACACTTTATAACAAGTGGCTTCATGTTGAAGTTGATCTTAAAAAGTAAAGGTTCTGCTTGATTGATTTGATTTTCTTGTTCTAATCATGATATTTTCGTGCTCGGTAGTGAGACAAAATAATAGCAAGAGCATATTATCAAACTTCATTATTAGATGTAAAAATTTCACTTGATTTTACTATGGTAGCTGAATGTTTCCACCGATTTTGATTTCACTTGGTTTCAGTATGCCGTTTTTGATGACAGACACCTGTGAAACCTGATCATTCAACTTGGTGACTTGTGCGTCACGTTGCAGTCGAGAAGGGGGGATGGGTCAGGGAATCGACGTCCTCTCATCAAACCACTTCGTTTTTCCCACTTGAATCAGATTCCATAGATGTATTCATTATAGCAAGTATATTTTACTTTAAAGTACTAAACATATGAATTTGATACTGCATCGACTTAGAAAGGGTACATACTTACAAAGGTGACGATGGGCCGTGAGTATTCACACACCTCGTCGCTTTTCGCGAGTTTTCGCGAGGGACTTATCACCAATCCAATTGCTTTCGCCACGATAGTCCATTGCCGGAAAAGCCGAGAACCATCAACAGCAACAGCAAGCCCAAGAGCTTCATCGCGCAGCGTTATAGCTTCTGTGAGCGAAGGTCGAGAGAGTCACATGAGCGATCCAGCGGTGGGGACGGAGAATGGGAGCGTGACGGACATATTAGCGCGGCTGCAGCTGCGCTTCGTGCACCGCTCGCCGCGCTCCATGTGGCTTGGGAAGCCGATGCTCGTCACGTTTGATCTCTCGGTGGCGCACCTGACGATCAACATGCAGCAGCAGGGCAAAGGAACAAGCGACGACAGCAGCAACAGCGCGCGTAGCCGTGCGAGCAGCGTTAGCAGTACGACGCATCAGAAGCAGAAGCTGCACCGAGAGCTGGCGTGGCGCGATGTACTCGGCGCGCACATCCTGACCCGTAACGGCGAGCATATGAACGCGCCGATCGACTTGAACGCCGTCAAGAAGGCGGAGACGTACGTGTTGGGCGTGTTTGCGTGTCCTGCGAACCACATGCGCAAGGACAAAGTGGAGGCCGGCGCGCGCAAGAAGCGCCACTTGCTGGAGCTCTTCTACCAGTTCCAGGGCGACCAGCTCCAGGACGTGAACGAACTGCGCAAGTGGATCAACTTTCTCGCGGACCCGCGCTCCGAGTCGCAGCTGCAGAAGGTGCAGAGCGTGTTCGAGCTCATGGCTGAAGAGCGACCTGCGAGGAAGTTTCTCGTGATCATCAACCCCGTCGGAGGCGCAGGCAAGGGCGTGCAAACGTACGAGAACAAGGTTGCGCCGGTGCTCAAGTACGCGGGAGTTGACGTGAAGGTCGAGATCACGAAGAGAGCAGGCCACGCGACCGAGATCATCACGAACATGCCGCTGAACCTGTACGACTGCGTGCTCTCTGTGGGCGGCGACGGCAGCCTGAGCGAGAGTGAGTACTATTGTATTGGTGCTGGCATGCTTGTTACCATGAAGAGCTACTGACGTACGGGCGTCTTTGTATAGTCACACAGGGGTTGATGACGCGTCCAGACTGGAACCAAGCGATTCGGCAGCCGATCGGGATCATTCCGAGCGGGTCTGGCAACGGCCTGTCGCACTCGATGCTGTATCAGAGCCAGGAGAAGGCCAAGCCCATCAACGCGGCGTTCGCGCTCGCGAAAGGGTCCCCGCACGAGATCGACATTGCGTCCGTGCGCAATGGCAAAGAGACGATGTACTCGTTCCTCTCGTTCGAGTGGGCGGCGATCGCAGACGTGGACATACAGTCGGAGAAACTGCGCGCGCTCGGCGGTCTACGCTTTGGCGTCACGTTCGTGCACCACATCTTTCTGACCAAGAACGAGTACCCAGGCACGCTTTGGTACTTGGAGGACGACCCAGAGCAAGCGATGGTGGAGCCTCCACGGTACTTTGACACCCACGACCCGAACTCGACCGAGTACCCGAAGCTGGACCTGATCGACAGCGACCCGAACGACAAGGCAAAGCTCAGCGGCACGTGGAAAGAGGTGAAGAGCCATTTCCGCATCCTGTGGGTCATGAGCATCTCCCACGCGTCATACGACGCCATTGTTGCTCCGGAGGCGCAGCTGGACGACGGCTACAACTACATCACGTACGTGGACGGCAGCGATTTCCCGCGCTCGGAGCTCTTGCCCGTGCTGCTCGCGATGGAGGACGGCTCGCACATCAAACGCGAGTCGGTGCACCATGTGCGCACGCGCGCGTGGAAATTGGTTCCGGATCGTCCGGATGACGCGCTTTGCGTGGACGGCGAGCTCTTTCCGGGACCCGCAGTGGAGTCCCAAGTGCATCGCGGCTTCGGACGCGTGATGACACTCCCGCGGACGATCGAGTAGTCCCAGGAATGGTGGGTTACCAGTCAGACAAGTGGGCGATCTTGGCTGGTCGTAATCGCTTTTGTGTGTATTTTCCGATAGTAACCAGCCCCTTGTATCAACAAGATATGATTTCTGTTTCCCAAACTACGCATAAAGCATGAAGAACCCGCCATCACACACATCCACGCTCTCACGTTGCCTCTGCATCTGCTCGCAACCCTGCCGTTGAGCGCCAGAGCTCCAGCTCTTCTGCAAGTCTGACGCGATGGAACGCCAGGAGCTCCGTCGAAATGGACTGCGACTGCTCTAGCACCGCCGCGTGCTGCAGCCGAACGACCTCGTTCGCCACCACAAGGTTGAGCTCCTGATCGAATAGGTGCGTCTGCGGGCCGTCCTCGGCGCTCTGTCCGTTCGCTCGACACTCAGCTGCATGCAGCCTTTCAACAAAGAGCTTGGCTTCAATGCGAGAGAGGGTCTTGCCGTTCAACAGCACCTGCTCCTGCCAGAACGGATGTCGCTCTCCTTCCTCATCGGTGCCATTGTTGTCGTTGTTTGGCTTGGACCCCATCTTCCCATCCAGCAGCACGTGCAGGTCGTTCAGCGTCAGCTGCTCCTTCTCCTTCTTTGTCGGCGCACGCTCAACCGCCACATCAGCATCATCAGTAGTCTCATTGTCCTCCTCTTTCGCTTCGCTCTCTGTCCCAGTGAACGACCCACGCGCATTCTTTCTCTTCTGTCCCAGCCAGTAAATCCGCTCTTCCACTGAGTTGGCCACCACGAGGCGATGCACGCGCGTCTGCTTTGTCTGTCCGATGCGGTGCACGCGGTTGATCGCCTGCGCCTCAATGCTTGTGTTCAAGAGCGGCTCCACTAGCAAAACTTCCGTCGCCTCGACTAAGTTGAGCCCATTCGCGCCAACCTTGAACGGCAACGCCAGCACGCACGGATCCGCGTGCATCTTGAACTGCTGCATCACACGGTGGAAGTTCTTCTTGGTCGTGTACGTGAAGCACATGATGCCGTTTCTCTTTAAATGCATTGCCACAATGCTCATCATGTCCTGCCACTGCGTGAATAACAGACACTTGACCTGCATGTTCTGCTGCGAGAGCGAGAGCACACGTCGTAGGATCGCGTCGATCTTGGATCCGTAGCCTCCACGCTGCAGGTGGATGTGCGCATCCGCCAGGGGGCGAGCACTGTTAGTGAACAAACCTCGCTTCCGCCCATTACTCGTGGAGCTATCGCTCTCTTCAACGACCACCACGGCTTTCGCGACGTTGCACATGCGTCGGCACGTCGGGCACTTGAGCGACGCCGTCGCCTTGTGCTGGCTCGACAGCGTCTTCATGCAGTTCTTGCAGAACGAGTGCGCGCACGGCAGCATCACGCGCTCGTTCTCCATCTCTTCCAGGCACACCGCGCACGCGCTTCGTTTCTTCCTCCTTGTGGAGACATCAGCACCTTCACTTTCTTCACTATTAGCAACTGCAGATAGCTGGTCGCCACTATCATCGCTCCTGTGACGCTGCTTCTCCAGCTGCAGCAGGAACCGCAACCGCGCCAGCTTCTCGCGCATCTCCAGCTCGCCGACCACACGCTCGCTCTCAAACGACGCAAACTTGAGCGGCACCTCGTGCTCCTGGAGCTTGTAGAGCTTCTCCGCTGCAGTCTTGACCTCCTCACCCTCGAGCCGCACGCGGATCTGCATCGTCGCCATCTCGAGCTCGTCAAGCCCACCGAGTCGCTGGTGCTGCACCTGGAAGAGCTTCTTCGCAGCGTTCCACTCTTTCTGGACCTGGGTCCAGAACTCGAGCTCCTCGCGCAGTCCTTCCTGGGGCGTGACCTGATCCATCTCGTCGTCCGAGTGATGATTCGCTGCCATCACTGCTCGCGTACTGCCCGCGATCTCTCGAAACACTTCCATCAGCAGCGATGACGTGTTGACTGGATTTGCAGCTGCGCCTTCGCCGTCATCCACATCATCATAGATCCCGCCACCGCTCCTCGTACCACGTCGGCTACTTGACACAGAAGAAGAGAACGGTCGGTTCTCAGACGCAGCTGTGCTGTCAATACCCAGGAAATGCTGCTTGAAGGCCTCGAGCTCTTTGTACAACTTGCAGTGATCGCACACCGGTCCGTCGCGCGCATCGCGACACTTTTTGCAATTGCCCGAGAGCTCCACATCTTTCTTCGTCGGCGGCTTCGTGCTCATCTTGCGCAGCTTGTCGTACAGGATCGTCCGCTTCTTAGAAAGTTCTTCCAGCTCATTCAGGAAAACCACTTGGAAACCAGCAATTGTGGAGAACGAATTGCAGAACTTTGACGCCCACTTCGTGCCAAACGACAGCAGACGCGCGCGCAGACGATCCGCAAAGAGCAGCACTTGCTCTGGGGCTTTCTTTTCGAGCTTGGAGAGCGCTGTGACCCACCAGAGACTGCTACTGCACAGAACGCGCCGCTTCTTTAGTACAGACGATCGAGCGAGCGCTGGCAGTGAATCATCTTCGACTGCCTTTGCAATCGCCTCAAACGAGTGAAACGCAGCCGAGTGTGACGCCTCCACCTGGTAGAGATAGAACTTCTTAATCTTGGACGCGCAGATGTCCAGCACCTTGCACTCTCGCGCAACCGCGTCGGCACTTGCACTCTCTGTCATAACCACTTCGCCTGTTTCATCAGTCGCAATGGCTTGAGCGAGTGCTGGTAAATCTGGAAGTAAGCTGTTCTCCTTCGGATTGTTGGAAATGTCGGACATTTCCGCTTCCACGGTACTCAGGTCCTCTTTGATCAAACTGGAGCTGCTGGCTGCCGCATTCATAGCTCCTCGGTTCCCATCACCATTATTATCGCTTGGTTCGCTGCTCTCGTCCACTTCGATCTTGAAAACTGTCCGCACGCAGCGCGCAAGATTCTCCAAAATATGCAAGCGCGGCAGCAAATCTGCACGGAACAGGTCCCAGTTGCCCTTGATCACTTGGATGGACGTCAGATACTTGAGTACCGCAACAGGAGTCTCGTGCGTGATCAGATAGAGCGACGCGAGCCCATTCTGCGCTGCCAAGTACTTGCGCTGTCCTTCCTCACACTCTCGCTTGCACTTGAAAATGAGCTCTTGCAGGAATTCGTCCATCGACAGCACTCCGCCACCACCAGCGCCACTGTTACCATTTGCTTCACCGTTGGCAGCTGATTTTCCATTGCGGAGAGAAAACATCCCACTGAGCGTGCTTCCGACCTGTGGGTGGCAGCAAATCTGGCGTAGCACGAGCAGGTCCTGCCAGATCCTCTCCATCACGTCTGCGCTTGAGCTGTTGTTGCTGTTACCACTGCCGTTGCCAAGAGCGTGCTGACTCTGCCGCTGGTACTCTTTCACCATCGCGACGATCACTTTCTCCTGTTCGTCGTAAAAGTGTCGCTCGACGTCCGAGAAGCGGCACCAGATCAACTCGGTCAATTGGTCCGGCAGGTTCAGCTGACTGAGCACATCCTTCTTGGCTGTGCGCCACAAAAGCCCGCCGCCATCATTGCGCTTTGTGGTAGTGGTCGTGGTATCCCCATCCCAGAGTAGAATGTCGAGCACGCGCTCAATGGCACCTTTCGAAAAGCATTTCTCGACAACTTCCTTGAACAACTGGGACCCCAAAGCCTCATCATCGTACGGAGCGAGCCGCAGAAACTTGAAACAGCCAAACAGATCGCCGACCTGGGTCGAGAATGGCGTGCCCGTGACCACCCATTTCATCTCGGCCTTGATCTTCGCGACCGTCAGTGCCGCCTGTAGCTGCGCGTTCTCAACGCCGACCTGCGCTTCGTCCATGCAAACACGCCAGAACTTGAGGAATATGAGCGGGGATGCTACAAACGCATACTTCTTGCGCTTCTGTCGCGTGCTCGAGCGCCGCTCGTGCATGATGTCGGTCGGTAAGTGGTACAGATCCGAGCTCAGCGCTTCGTACGTCGTGAGCACAACGTCATAGGACGACATCTCGAGTCCCGCGCTCGCGAGGATCTTCCACTCAGCACTCGGTGAACCTCTGAGTGACGCCAAGCGACTGTGAAGCGCTTTCACGCCTGGGTACCGCAGCAATTTCAAGACACCAGGCTTGACGTGGCGCTTGAGTTCCGTTTCCCACTGGTCATGGATCGCTTCAGGTGAGACGATGAGCGTCGTCTTGCACGCAAACTCGGGTTTCTCGGTCGCCTGGCAGTGGAAACACATGAACAAACTCGCTGTGTACCACTCATGACTCTCTGAAGAAGCTTGCTCGTGAGTGCGGTCGGCAAAGAGCTCTGTTTCGCTGCTGTAGCCTGTACAGAGCTGGTGGTGCCACGTCTTGCAGAAATCGCACTGCACCCATCCAAGCTCTTCGTCATCGGTGCTACCGCAAATACAGTCGCGCTCCATCGATTCTTCGTCTTCCACAGAAGTCTCTGGGTCATATGACGATACTTGGTGCGAAGACTGCAAAATCAATCGCGCTTCTGGCCACGGGTTGCAGAGCACCAGCGTGATCACCTCGACTGTCTTGCCCAGACCCATTTCGTCTGCGAGGATGCCGCCGCGAACGGAGCTCAGGTTGAAACTTGAAGGAAGACTCACAGAGTGCAGCAAAGCGTCGCGGTCATCTTCATTCTCTGCTAAAGAGAAGAATCGCGCACAGAACGGGTCATACGCCAGTGTCGTTGCTGGCGATTCCCTGATTCGCTGAGAATCTGATACAGGGAACTGGACCAGCACGTTCATCCTTCTTTGATCAGCGTTTGCTTCCGGGTTCTCTCGCGAAAGCATCCATGACACTGCGGCTTTCTGGTATGGACGCAGCGTTGGGAGAAGATTCGTGGCGCCGTGGCGCACACTCGCTTCTTCAAAGTTGCTTGTGTCGCGCTGCAGCTGGTGGTGCGTATTGATGCGCGCGTAGATGTCGTGGATGTCGAACGCCACGCTCTCGAGGCTCTCTGAGCCAACGGGTCCGATGAACTGGTCGTAGAGCACATCGATCTCCTTCCAGTAAGGGTACTCGCACTGGTTATTGACTCCGCGTGCATTTCGAAGTAGCCAGATCATCGCGTGATGCATGCTCCAATGGCAAGACGCGCTGTTGCGTGGAGGAAGTGCGGCTTGGCGACGGTCTTGGGCAATCACATCACGGTATGGACACCAGGCGATACCAACTCTCCACACGAGTGAATCGCAATCAGCAATGATGGTGTGACGTTCGTCCCCGTTGTTGTCACGGCTGCGGATGATTTCCATCACGAGCAGCTCATCTTGCACGAGGTTCATGAGATGCGCGCTCAATGTTGCATTCGTTTCTGGAATGAGCTCCTGCAGGGTCATGTCTGTCGGCATCTTCATCCCGGCACTCGCGCCATCATCGTCGTCGTCCGTACAAAATGTGATCATCCCAGCAGGTGCATTTAGCTCCAGCCCAATCACGATACTGTCGCTGCTCATTGACAACCCTACGCGCGCTTGTGCGAGCTCTTCGAACGCAGCGATTGCATGGAACAGCTTGGAATTCTCGCGCTCCTGGTGTTGCACCTGGACTTGCCACTCCAGCCACAGTGCTTCGAGACGATACTGCGCGGTCCAGACATCTCGGAACGTCAGTCGAAGCGGCTGCGCTAGTCCCACAGCAATTTCACTGAGTGTTTTCTCCCAGACGCGCAGAATCGGGTCTCCATAGCTGGTTTGCTGTCGCTTCTGTTTCTTCTTCTTCCGCGTGTTGCTCATCATCCACGTCGCTGTAGAGCCATTGGCGCTCTGCTCGTCCTCCTCTTCGTCGTCCTGCACGAGATCCACAAGCCTGCCAGCATCGCTATTGCCTTCACCATCTCGCTCCAGCGCATGGGCATCCTCGCGCGGGCGCTTGCGCTGCACGTGCAGAGGCTTGCGGCGCCCCATCCAGCTTGCCTCAGTTTGGCTTCTGCCTTTTGCCCACCCTTTCTGGAATGAGGTTACTTCAAAAAAATGTTCAAAAGTGATGGTCATCTGTAGTTCGCTAAAGTATGATTTAATGGGTTATTCAATTTAGTGACAGATCATTAGTGACCTTTCGCAAAACTGACTTTCGATCCTAATTTAACTGTGGAATCTATCCTAAATAGTACTGTAGAATCTCTTCGCATTCCAACGATTCGTAATTCAATTTAGAAAATCACCCCTGACACTCTCAGTTCCAAAAATGAGCTGCAACGAAAGCTCTGACGACGAGTGACAGGAGGCCGCAGCGCGGCGTCGCGCAAGACATCTCGCGTTCTTCATTGACTGACAGTACTGTGTCGAAGGTAAACTTTCGCTTTACGAGAGAGCAGGTCGACGTACTCACCCGCCTGCTTCGCCTTCCCGACACGTTCCGAACGAGCTCGCGCCACACAGCATCAGGCACTCAAGCATTGTGCGTCCTGCTGCGCCGATTGACGTACCCGAATTGTAACGGGACTCAGTCCAACTCAGCTATCGCAAAAGCGAAGAGCTGGGTGGATCTGATCCTTGAGGAAGCGTGAAGCAAACGGAACTCGCACAGAAGTGTGAGCCGATGCTTGGGCCTGGGAATCTTGGGTCTTGAAGA